>NWSH02000305.1:3290610-3311138 GCA_002382865.2 Heliothis virescens | reverse complement strand
GACCTTCAAAAAGTGCTGATTTTCAGCCTACTTTGAATAAATGACTTTTTATCTTTTTATCTTATCTTTATCATAGTTTTCCTTTCCATTTTTCTTGCCTCCCTTCGTTCCCTATACATTCTTGGCTGCTATGCGAGAAGCTAAAATTGCAATACCTCGCTAAGCTTCGTGTTAGCTCAGCTCATTCCCCGTTCATCTGTCTCCATAACCAGTACTGACCAGCCGAAATCGTGACTTCGTGACTGACCCACGCCTAGTGACTGGCGCTCGTACATGACTTATTTACTTATTATTATAACAATATTACTGTAATAGACTGGATATGAGTTGTGTAATGCTTTTGGAAATATCACGACAAATTTTTGGTTCTACGGTTTGTAAAAGACTAGCTGTTTCCCCGCAGTTTCATTCGCTTCCCGTGGGAAGTACTGTCAGTGCCTAGACAGAATATAGCCTATGTATACTCGGGAATAGTCTAGCTTTCAAAAAGTCAAAGATTTTTTCAAAATAGTTGTGCAGTTTCAGAGCCTTTAGGGCAGACAAATAAACAAGCAAAAAAAACCGGCCAAGTGCGAGTTGGACTCACGCGCGAAGGGTTCCGTACCAAGCTGTAGTTCCACGCTTGAGTAACAGATGGCGTTGTATTCAAATTGCACTGTCTTTATAATTTACTAGCTTCTGCCCGCGACTTCGTACGCGGATCCTGTTTTTTTTTATATAAACCTTCCCTCAATCTGTACAAACATTTTAAGACCAAAATAAGCCCGATCGGTCCAGCCGTTCTTGAGTTATGCGCTTACCAACACATTTAGCGATTCATTTTTATATAAGATTGTATGGGGACCCCCTTAATATGTAACTTTTTTTAATTTTCAGTATTTGTTGTTATAGCGGCAACGAAAATACATCATTTGTGAAAATTTCAGCTTTCTAGCTATCACGGTTAATGAGATACAGCGTGGAGACAGACAGACAGACAGACAGACAAACAGACAGACAGACAAACAGACAGACAACGAAGTCTTAGTAATAGGGTTCCGTTTTTACCCTTTGGGTACGGAACCCTAAAAACGATTCCTCTTTGTGTGAGTAACAGGTAATTTACTAAGAGTGGTACAGTAGATGGAAATCTATGTCCTATTTGTGTCCATGCAAATGTGACAAAGACACTATGTCCTGCGCAGCTAGCTGATCTCCTTGAAGAAAAGCCGTGGCCGACAATCAGTCTGGACGCCATTATTATTTAACTTCCAGTATTGAAGGTCGTTCGTATCGTCATAGTTGTTATACGTCAGCCGATGATATGTAACTTTCATCTGAGCGTATTGTAAACGCTTTCACGTTGACGACAAAAAGGTTATGTTACGCATGTTTGTGTCATGTTACATGATTGGTTGATGGTATTGTTAGTCCAGACTCGCCTCAACCTACCTCAATCTGTAAAATTTCTTCAATAGATTTTTAACCTTATCACAATTGTGGATGGTTATTGTTCGATTGGTAAATTTTAACATACTCGGTTAGGTCTGGCGTCTGTACATTAGTATATACATTAGTATACATTAGTATCTATAGTGTTTATTCTTATCTGTGTTGTATGTGTGCATTTAATTTTGACGAATGCGTACCCAGCGCGGTAACTGTAGGCAAATTCCTCCTACATGGGAGTGGTCTTTGTCCAGCAGTAGACGTTTTTTGACTGCAAAGATGAGTGTTAGTTTTATTAGATACTAATAACGTAGACAGATGATATCTTATACAATTAAACTACTGAAGTAATGTTGAAGATAACATAAATATAGCTTATACATCAGAAAACATAATTAAAGGCAATTTTTTATCAACACGTCCTCGAAGCAGCTACCTAACCTATCAATCTGTTGATCTGCTTTCTAAAGATAGAATTTTGACATTATCTCCATACAAGTAATGTCAAATTCCTATCTCCAGTAACCAAATCGCCAGACCGATAGGTTATTGAATGCCACAGTTAGTCTACGTCTTTGTCGTACATTTTCAGGCAGCTAAGACTACTAAACTTCAGGAACAAAACACCCTCAACGTTCAGAATCTGAAGTACATTGGTATTGTTAGAAGCGTTCACCGCAGCCACAGAGTAACTTTATACTGTAACTTGCAGTAGCTTCATTGTGGTCAACTCGTGATTGATGGTTTATTTGACATTGACATGCTTAAGAGGGGTTTTGTGTGATTTATTTAGTGGTTTAAGTAATATTTGTGTTTATTTTAGTGTTGTGATCACAGAAATATTAATAACAGGAGAAGTGGTAAGTGGGCGTGTCGCTGTCTCCTCGAACAGGCGATCGTACCGCAAATAATTCGTAAATTCCGTCTCCGCGAACTAGTCTGAACTGTTTTGCTATAAATACATTGCTCCTTCACAACTACGCAAGTTTGTCACTCAGTGACCAGACAAGCAATGTATCTATTGCTTTTACTAAACCGCGCGTGTAGTAGTTGCCGTGTGGTAGGGGAAACTGGAGACACAGGTATCCGATACATTTTCGTCTACAGGGCATATCTCCTTCTTTAAAATATCTATGGTGGTGATGATATTGTCAAATATGACCCATAAGGGTCAATTCACACCGAGACGCGACGCGACGCGACGCGGCTTTGATGTAGCGCGACGCCGCGCGGCGCCGCGCGGCTTTGATGTAGCGCGGCGCCGCGCGGCGCAGCGCGACGCCTCGCGGCGTCGCGAGACGTATCTTAAAAACAAAGCAAATCGCGAGATGCAGCACCCTNGTCTCCGCGAACTAGTCTGAACTGTTTTGCTATAAATACATTGCTCCTTCACAACTACGCAAGTTTGTCACTCAGTGACCAGACAAGCAATGTATCTATTGCTTTTACTAAACCGCGCGTGTAGTAGTTGCCGTGTGGTAGGGGAAACTGGAGACACAGGTATCCGATACATTTTCGTCTACAGGGCATATCTCCTTCTTTAAAATATCTATGGTTGTGATGATATTGTCAAATATGACCCATAAGGGTCAATTCACACCGAGACGCGACGCGACGCGACGCGGCTTTGATGTAGCGCGACGCCGCGCGGCGCCGCGCGGCTTTGATGTAGCGCGGCGCCGCGCGGCGCAGCGCGACGCCTCGCGGCGTCGCGAGACGTATCTTAAAAACAAAGCAAATCGCGAGATGCAGCACCCTTCTTGCCCGCCGCGCGGCGTCTCGAGGTGCAGCGCGACGTATCTGAATTCTCACAATCAAATGTGTATCCTTTCGCTTAGTGAATAAAGTATATTTTGAGTCGCTCTATGTAAAATCTGCGTGCAGCGTCGCGTCGCGTCGCGTCTCGGTGTGAATTGACGCTTAGAGTTAACTAAAATCTTTATTTTCAATGCTTCTCAGTTGTAAGTTTAGCTTGCGTGTCATTGTTTGAAGTGTCTGTTTAATTAAGAAACTTGACTTGTTTTCTTTGTATTAAATTAAATATTTATTTATTTTTTTGGCATATTTTTATGCCAATTCAACTATTTGTTTGAATTGCCGATTTGACATCATTCACGTCATTAGCCCCGTACCCACCTAGCGCACACGCTCGCGCGGCATCCTCGCGAGCCAAACGCTCGGCTGGTGTGGACGTGCCTCGGCCTGCCGCGGGCGCGCATTTGCTCGACCGAGCACGGCTCGGCGACGAGCCATCTGTTGTCGGTAAACTTGACGCGCTCAAAGGTGCCTCAGTGAGCGCTGTGCGCTAGGTGGGTACCCGGCTATACTCGCGGACTTATGATGGCTCAGCCTGCTTCGCGAGGCGGCCTCGTGTAAATTGAACAAAACTACTGAGGCTGCCGCGGGAGCCATCGCTCGCGATCCGGACACCGAGGCTGCCGCGCGAGCCTGTGCGCTAGGTGGGTACCCGGCTATTATTGTCAACGATTAAATTACCAAGTGCCACTTCCATTAATTCTTTGACAAAATCGACATAGAACACTGCACAGCGCTGCTGCGGCCTCTTCTCATACAGAGAAGGAATGAGCGTCAGTCACCACACTTGCTCTATGTGGTTTGACATACTGCATAAAAGTAATCTGTGTAGTGTAAAGTACGCAGCATAAAAGTAAAACTATACCGGAGCTTTCAAATGGTTAATGCACGATGTCGAGGTCAATAGGACTCTACTGTGTGGTGTTGTTAATGGGTGCCATGTATGTGTATGTATTATGTGTAATGTATGTAGAATGTTGTATGTAATACATAGTAGCTGTGTACCCGAAGTTTTACTTATTGTTTTGGCAATATTTTTATGAAATGATCAGCCTTTTTATTGTCCCTCTGCAGGGCACGGGCATCTTCTCTTACGAAACCCTAATAAGATCACATGTTCGTCTGTCGGTCTGTCAAGGCCCTTGACCCGCATTTAAAAGATTTTTGTTACTAAATCTGGTGACGTCAGATGTAGTAAAAATTCTAGAAGTTTCAACGTAGATGGAAAGCAAAAATTGGAATTATAGTTGACTTCCTTCCGCTAGTGAATTAGACGTGTCTGCCTGGACTGGTAGAAACTAGACTGTTTTAAACCTTCAGGTATCGTTTTGTTCTTTTAGACAACCTAAAATAATATTACATGGGCTCCAAGAAAACATCAACGAGATGGTATTATTTCAACTCGTACCAAAATCAACAGTCTTTGGCTCCCGGCACAATACCTCGTTAGTACTATAATAACCAGCCTTTCTACTTGTCTAGTGTCTAACTATTGTATGCTTCAAGTAATCCAGGTATTATACACTAGCTGTGATCTTCGGTTTTATCCGCTATGGCTATCGATAATAATCGATATGCTGTTCTGAATCCTGTGGTCTAGACAGTTTATCTATAACCTCCTTCTTAATCACACTAATACTCATGTCAACGTAAAGGATGGATAAACGGATCTTGTTGTAATATTGCAGTTATCTTGAATCCTTCGTATGGGTTGGTTTTTGCTTAATAAATACTACTTCACGCAACTGGGTAAGAAGAAACCTATAGCCGTCCTCGATCAATGTACTTTCGAACAATGAAAGAATTTTACAAGTCGGACTAGTAGTCCCAAATATTGCCGCATACAAACAAACAAAGATACCAACTCCTCAGGTTTATAACATAAGTATAGGCATAGTTCCGTCTAAGAAACTGTAACACTAGATCTATTGAAGGCGAATTCCGATTCCACCCTTCCACTTGTCGCGGCGGCTTTCACTCGAGAGAAAACCGTGGTGATTGCTGCACATTGCCAGATATGCCAGGCGAAATAGGACGCGAATCGCGATGTTACTTATTTTATTTCTTTAGCTGGTATTATTTTTTTGTAAAGGAAGTTACCTAAATTATGTGTGTGAGAATAAGCCTGTAAAAAGCGGCCAAGTGCAAGTCGGTCTCGCGGAGGAAGTGCTTCATACCATTACTTATAAAAAAAAACACGTTTATTGTATGGGAGACCCCTAAAATATGTATTTAATTCAAGTATTTGTTGTTATAGCGGCAACAATAATACATCATCTGTGAAAATTTCTCGCTATCACGGAGACAGCGAATTTTTAGTAATAAGGACCCGCTTTACGTGTTGGAACGGAACCCTAAAAAAGTAGTTTCATGAAGGGTCTTGCTAGCATTCGATTCACCATAGGGTTAACAATGCTACTAATCTTTGTATATTATGCGGTTGAATTAAGAACCGCCTTTTAGAGAAGTCAGTTTATAATGACCTATAACCAGAAAAATGGCCTTATTTATTCTATCGATATAGCCTACAATATCGCTTGCAAAATCTCCATATCGCGTAGCTTTTGCTGCGTGAGGTACTTCCCAGTATAATTGATGATAGCTTTCTACTGTACGGGATACTGGCCGACTGAGCTGCGTTGTTTTATATCTCCCTGGTACTTACTTCTTTTGGGGTGAGCAGAATTCTATGGGATTCTGTGCTATGATAACAGTGGAGGTTTTTGAGACCCTTTAGGACACTTTCAGAGGTTATAGGTGACGTGCTAGATAGGTATCTAACAGATAATGCCATAGAAATGTTTTTAATAACCACTTTTTGACAGTATCTGTCAGATAGTCGTATCTGGAACTTGTGAAACTGGCACTTAATATTTTATCACAAATTGGAAAGTGAATTTGTTTGTTACGCATTCACTGTGAATTGGCTGAACTGTTTCCGATGGAATTTGGTGTGGAAGTAAATGGTACCTACCCTGGAGATGGCTATATGCTTTATTCAAGTGTGAGAAGTTTACTCGAAACTTGTAAAATAGCGTTTTGGCCTGAATGTTTCAGAAGTTGGTTAAATTGCGTTTTGGCCTTATGGCACAAAAAATATTTATAATAACTTTGCAGTAAGTAGGTGCCATATTTATCAATCACTATTATATTTTTTTACACAGCAGCTAAGTACTTAAAAATAAGTGCTGCCTCTTTAAAATTAATATAATATGCTATAATCATAATTATAATTCTATAATTTTTCACAAAAAAAAAATCTTGCAAAAAGTATAAAAAATAGTGATGTACGTACGTAGGTACTTAATAATACGCGTTCGGTTTTTTTACTCGGAACACGTTCCACCAGCGAGTATCCGTGACCTTGTGTATTATAAGACTTTGAACCTATATGGGTCATAAATGGACGTAATTAGGACCGGTTTATAATCAACAAGAAGCTTCCGTAGTCAGGCGTGTGATTATTAAGTCAGTGTGAAGATTATGTTAATTTTTATTGTCCCAAGATGTCTGACACTGTTTAAATAAAATATTGGTAATGAGCCTACTTCATTCATTCACAATATACTACATTACCACAATTTAACAATATTGATAAAGAACGTTAATGTCGGTGCTGCGCCTGATCTCTCTCCGGTGGTGTCGGATTTCCGTCCGATCGCGCTATGAGAGTGAGGGAATAGGGAGTGCATCTGTGTCACAGCAAATGCTCGTGCACTATAATATTATGTCCTGCAGAGTTGACTGATTTCCTTATATGAGAATAGCCGCCGTGGCCGGCAATCGGCTAGGATGCTATTTAGCAATAATATTTCAATGTTATGTATGAACTATAAGGGTGAAAAGTAAGACATATTTTTTATACCGCGTGTAAAGTCGCTAAGATAACTTAATTAATAGATATGGAATATTATGTCAACATAATCTAAAAACTAACAATATTATCCAACAGAAAAAACACCAGTCTTTAACTAACAAGTGTCAAAAAGTAACAGTGAAAAAATAACACGTTCCAACAGTGATTTTAGTGCTGTGCCAAATATCGATAGTGAATCTATAACAGTGGAGTTTTGTTCTGGATATATTAATGTTTCGTATATTAATGCTACGATGTGAATATGGCGTTCATTGGACCGAGGAACAGCGCGCCAGTTATCAGGGATAGTCTGCATACTCCGGCTTATGAGGTGAGATAAGAATTAATAGTTAATCTTACGTATAAATCATTTTAAGGAGTGATAGTAGGTAAGTAACTGCCGCACGCGTCGTTTTTGTAAAGACTAAGGCTGTGTTGCTTGATTTAACTTTAACTATAACTTAACCTTAACCGGCCGTCAACAGGTCGCTCATTGGTTACACAGCTGTTACGTCAAAAATTTGACCAATAGGCGACCATAATTTCACGGCCGGTTAAGGTTAGGTTATAGTTAAAGTTAAATCGAACAACCCAGCCTAGGGGTTGGGAATGATTCGTTTTAGGAGAAACAAATCCAGAGTTTAACTTTGAGTATTTGAAAATATGATAAACAGCTGTTTTCCTTAATCAAATGTTTATATTTTTTTGGACCTAAGTTGCGCTTAGTGCAATCGGTCCGTGGAAAATTCTTAGCAATGGAGAGACCCTAATGACCGTCTTGAACCGAATTTTTGATTTGCAAAAAAGTTGCTGCTTTAAGATCGTACATCCTATCACTGAACTGCCCAAGTTCAGTGATAGGATATTACCTACATAATATTTCTTTACATATGCGCAGAGTTACAATGTTTTATTTAACTTAATTGTAAAGTTGCTGAATCACTCCTAATAAAAACTAGAACCATACGGAACTTAGAAAAACGATGTTACAAGATATTAATCTTCCTCGCAAATATCTCAATGTATAATGTGCTAGCTGTTTCTCGCGGTTTCACTCGCATCCCGTGGAAACTTCTCGTACTCAGAAGTGATTAAAACATCATCTATGTATCAATCTCAAACTTTTTTGTTTCATTTATCTATATTCCTATAAAAGGTCTTTCGTATACACATAGACGATGAAAGATATGTCGTAGATACCATTTTTTTCACTTACTATCCCACTACTGGGCAAAGACCTCCCCATCTCGCCTCCTCACCTCCCGGTGTTTCAAGTGTTCCCACCAGTCGCGGTTGTATTCTACATTGTCTCGCCCACTCTTCCGAGGTCTACCCCGTCTGCAGTGGCCGTCTTGGGGTATCCACTGGGTGACAACATTTGCCCATCTGTCTGGATGCATTCTGCTGACGTGTCCAGTCCAGACCCATTTTAATTTCGCCGTCTTTAGCCTACATGAAAAATTCCCGTTTTGGGGCATATAACAGTATGTATAGGTCTGTCCGTTTGATGCCTATTTAAGTGCCCTTTTAATTTCAGGGACCTCGTTCAAACAATCCCTGAACTGTTTCGCTCTTAACGCATATTAAATAAGCCAGCTCCAAGTTACTTAATAAATTACTTAATACACAATGACTTGCCTTACTTAGGCATCAGTCGTGACTCGAATATTTCTCGTTAGTATCCAACTTAATTAAATAATTATATTCGTTTCACGGTTCAGGTGGGATAGGTTACGGTTGCTGCCGATAGAGGGCGCTGTTCAAACTAAATTATTTAATCTTTTCGGTTGGCAGGTTGTTGGATATCTGGCCTTTGAAGGGGTATCGTGTTTCGTAGTAGCTAACTGGGTTATTGAGGTCAGATTGACAGTCGATTCATGTACAACTTCTCACGTGTTGTACAAAATAATGATGGAATATCAAATTGTTTGGTCTGCTCTTTAGGTCTGGCTGTATCTAAGGCCCGTTCAGCTGCAAGAACCGTTTAAGAATTTTTTTTCTATGAAAAAACATCAAATGACCTGCTGTGGGTGCAGCAGGAGGGACTGCCTGACTGTTACTGACTAAAACCTCTTTTGTTCTTTCTGGAGTGTTTTGATGATCGCGGTCTTCTTCAAACGATTCCATAGCCCCGGAAACAGCTGGAAAAATCCTAGTCAAATGATTATTTATTTACTAAAAGATATTGTTTTTGTTTAACTAACTTGGTTATCCATATCATATGTCTCGTTGTGAAGGCAGATCTTGATGACTAATTCCAATCTTATTTTGAGGCAGCAAACTCCTAAACTATGTTAGATAAACCTACGTAACATCCAAAACATTTTTTCCATCCTCACATACCAAAACACAATTTAATTTGCATAGGAATGGGTCCAATGGGGCAGTAAATTGTCGTTGATACCCATAACATGCGGTCTATGGTGTTCAGACACGCTATAACACCATAATTATATGGCTTGTGTAGAAACTGAAAGTTACGACAAAATTCGATGGTTTTAATGAATTATTTTGGATATGGGTGAGAATATTCTTTTAGGTAGGCTTTGGTCGTATTTTTTTGACATGGAATAAGAGGGATGAGATACATGTAGCAGAAATGAGAATGTTGGGATGGATGTGTAGTGTGACAAGAATGGATAAAGTGAGAAAAGAATACCTATAGGCTTTGGTAGTATACCAAATAATCTAACACGGCTGATGTTTTAATTACCTTTTTATAGATGATAAAGCCATTGATGATGAAGGTTCAGGCCGGCTCCACACGTTGGCCCCAACGCTCGTACCAACGTTGGACCGCAAACTCGGGGAAGCGTACACACGTTGGCTCATAAACTAGTCCTGTCCCGTCAGGGCCAATGTGAAGACGTCTGATACAGAAATTTAAACTGCTCTGAGCGCTTAGTTTAGTAATGATGAGTGCACATTTATTAGGGTTCCGTACCCAAAGGATAAACGGGACCCTATTACTAAGACTTCGTTGTCTGTCTGTCTGTCTGTCCGTCCGTCTGTCTTTCTGTCTGTCTGTCTCCACGCTGTATCTCATTAACCGTGATAGCTAGAAAGTTGAAATTTTCACAAATGATGTATTTCTGTTGCCGCTATAACAACAAATACTAAAAATTAAAGAAAATTAAATATTAAGGGGGGTTGGACGGAACCCTTCATGCGCGAGTCTAACTCGCACTTGGCCGGTTTTTATTTATTACTGAGAAAAAATAAAAAGCCACGTCAAAGAAGATGCAGGATGACGACACATCATCCAGATCGAGTAGTCACTAATTTTTTTTCTGTACAGTCGATACGTGCTCATTAATGATTCCCGCTTTTTTTTAAATCTTCAATAGAAAAAATCCTTCCTATATTACGATGAATGGTGCGCCATGCATCAGTCAATAAATTTTTATTTTTATGGTCTTTTCTGGTTGCGTACCATATTATTGGATGCACTTGATAAATTTCCAAAAATTCGATTACTTTTTCATTTGCCCATGCCACCGGTGGCGATTTTATGGATGAAGAAGCCATTCTCGCTCGACGTACGCACTCGCTGCGTGTTGAAACAGAACTGCGCAAAGCGCCAACGTGTGGACAGATCGCGAACGTTGGCGCGGATTCCTTTGATGAAACCGACACGAGCCGGCCAACTACCAACGCTCGCCCCAACGTTGGGGCCAACGCCATTTTCCAGATCCACACGTTGGACGAATAGCGTTGGGGCGAACGTTGGGGCCAACGTGTGGAGCCGGCGTCAAGGTTTGTATGACAGAAACTCGCGTGCGAGCTAAAGCAGTCAAGAAGTCTGATAGTGAAACAAACTTTTTCCATAGTAATGGTAGCAGAATTATATTATTATCTCTGAGGCATTAAGTGATTTCCCCAGGGAACGGCTAGAAGTTATCTTAACTACCAAAGTTTGTGAATATATAAAGCTTCACTTAATACACTTTGGTCTAGTCAGTTTTATTTCTGATCCCAGTTCATTTTAGTTGGCTTATTCCCCAAAGTTAACTGGCAGATTAATTTCAGAAAGTAACTGTATTGATGTTCTTTGAAGTCGTTAGTTATTTTTGTAATTTTCGTTGATACACGTTTGGCAAAAGTTGATTAATTTGGCGATCAATGCTTGTCAGTATGAAAATAAATATTAGGACAATCAACGATGTGCCAACATCATTATCATCTGTTTAAGCTATGTTGGGACCAGCTTCCAGTGTAACCGAACGGAGAGTACCACTGTTTCACATGAAGTAATTGCTTATCTAACCTCCTCTACCCGGGCAATCAGATACCTCTTGTTAAGATTGGTTGTCAGACTGTAAAAGTTGAAGATCATCTCAATTACTGAGGCAACACGCTACACCTTGTTAAGACGTCCCACGTTTCGACTTCTCACTACCAAACCAAAGATGTTCAAATGACAGCCAAGACCCAAAAATGCCATCCGAAACACGGAGGAACTCGAACGATGCAGCAATCAACATTCTACATATTAATCACGTTCACAGAACCGGTTCTAAAGAAACCGAAAGCTCTATCAAACGAAAGTAGAAAACCTTCAACCCACGCCGAGCCATTCACGCTTTTGCCCTTTAGGAGGTCAATACTGCTCTAGATACGGTTTTAGAAGTGTTAAATGTCAAATATTAGCTTAGTTGGGCTTTGAAATTAGGACCTTTTTGGGTTATGTATCAAAGGGGTGCTATTAAGACCCTATTAGGAATACTTTACACTCTAGTATTCTGTTTTAGTGATAGGCCTATAGAAATGTAAAAAGTCAAGATCTAATTGTGTTTTGCTATTTCATCAGTATGCCTTGGGAACATTTTCCCGCACCCAGATAAAAAGTAGACTCTAATCGACTCCTGTCACAGGTTGCGAAATGGCAACTAATAGTTTCCAACCTAACTAATTGATTGAGCCGTGAAAGAGTTAAAAACAAACATTTTTGAAGTTGCTTCAGTAACTTTTGGTGTCATGAACTTGAAAATAGCTTCGTACGTTTGCCTATTACGCTTTCACAGCAACATGGCTGAGCGGATTTGCATTTTTGGCATCAAAATGTATTGAAACCTAGGGAAGGTTTTAGAAGTTTAGAAAATTTTGGCAAACAGCTAGATAATTTGTTAAGTGGAAAAATACAAACCTTTAATGCAACAAGAGCAAACTATATGCCAATTGGTTAAAATAGCAAATAGGTTAGTATCATATTAAGTAATAGACCAATTCACTAGCTTCTTAATACTTATGCATTTCAAACACTTGGAACATACTATCTTACTAAACTCGCCTACATGAACCACGTACGAGTGTGTGGTTACACAATTCTTATGTCATCGGCCACATAACTATGCTATAGTTATTCATAGATATATTATTCTATCTATTGTGTGTAGATGTTTATTTAAGTAATGATTTGAGAGTCGGTTTGAAAGTAAATAATGACATGGTGGTGGCGTAATTTCGCGTGTGAGTGGACTCTCGTTTGTTTTGATGGATTGATTTCCTTAGGAATGGCTTCCTTATACCTACTTGTAACTATGGGCTGCGAGATTGTTGACGCGAGTTACCGTGGCCCTGGCTTACAAATCGCTCAAGAAGGAACATGGTGGGTTTTCGTCAGTAAAAGTCTGGCACTTCCTCATGCTGCACCCACAGTGGCATCATTTGATGATTTCCCATCGGAAAAAAGGGCTAAGATATGATTTTCGTCCTCCTGTTTGAGATGTTTATTGTCATCATCAGTGGTTTTAATATTATCACCTACATTAAATCAATCCTTCGATAGTTGCTTCCCAGGCTCACGATTTCTCCACAAGATCTATAATCTACTAGCTACCGCCAGTGGTTTCAACCTCGTCACATGGGGTCTACTTTGCAGACCCTGATAAAAAATATCCTAAAGCCTTCCTCAATAAATGGGCTATCTTACACTGAAATAATTTTTCAAATCGGTCCTGTATTTCCTAAGATTAGCTTGTTCAAGCAATCAAACTCTTCAGCTTTTAAACATTTTCCATCTATTCGTATAGTATCATTATCCTTGTGCCAACATAAAAGCCTTACAGTCAAACACATAACGATATTCCGTCTACGACCTTTTCATTTAATCCTTCCGTCGTCGCGATCTTGTTCTAAGAATTACTGAACAGTTTAGTATTCAACCGGTGTTAACAAATAGCTATGCAGTGTTACCAGTCGCTGCCTCGCATACCATTGCCGTATCAGATCGTTATAGTCCTAGACGATATTCAAATTGAACTGATTGGTTTACGAAGATTAAGGATTAGTGATTCGAGTGTTGTAAGGCCTTTTGTGGATTTCGGTCAAGCGTTCGCAAACTTGAAATTCCAAAATGTTTGTACTAGCTTCGGCCAACAGTCAATCTCGTCGGAACTACCTTGCGAACCTTGATCAACAGTTCTTTGTACCTTTTCTCGATAAATGGGCTAATCTAAAACTGAAATTTGTATTAGTATAGAGTACTTATAGATTAAGCCATCCGTGTTAAAGAAATTGCGCAAAACGCTAGACCAAATAATTGTACAAGTTGTTAGACTTATATTGTCCTAGGACGAAATGCAATATTAAGAACTCTAGCGGCGAGTTTCACAGATTCCAGATAAAGTTCTAGAAAGCTGTCTTACAACATTGCCATAAAAAAGTAGTAAAATTAAAATAATTTCTTAAAAAACCAACATCAAAACAATCCAACACATTTAAAATAATCTCGAAACGCAACAAAATGCACCAACGCTTCAATCGAACAGTTTTGTCCAGAACAAGTCTACCAGTCTGTACAAATGAGACGTAATCCGCCAACGCGCATACCTTCAGCCTTATTTGTAAAACGTTTGTCATGGCTGGCGGTTTGTTTACCGGGTTCTAACTTGTAGTTAGTGTCTCTTGATTGTGAATGATGTTTCGGTCTCACTTCTAGGTTTATATTTCCAACATCTTCACTGGTTCAACTTCTTTTATCTTCTACTGTATCTGAGCCTTCTGCGTATTTCTGATTTAGTATATTCGTGTGTCCTATCTAGGCTCAGATAGTGTAATGACCAGTCTTTCCAAAGGGTGTCGGGTTGCCCGGCTTGAGGAAGTCAGATAGGCAGTCCTTCCATGTGAAACACTGGTACTCAGCTGCCTACGCTTAGACTGGAAACTGACTCCCAACATAGTTGGGAAAAGGCTCGGCAGATGAGATTTGTGACCTTACTTTGCTGACTAAACATAACAGTGGCAGCAGTCAAGCCTCATCAAATAAATGATTGAAAAAACTAGTACTTAAATATTATCCAAAAATGTTGCCAAGACATCTACTAACAAGTCTTCATTACAAATTCCATGAACGACTGGAATGTACGACAAGTGACAAAAGGCCTCTTAGAATAGTTTCGACACGCCAACACGGTGTCTCGTTCTGCGCCCACTATACCAGCTGATGTCTTCGAATTGTCTGTGTATTGTATCACAATTGGACGGCAAAAAAATGACAATGAAGATGAAATGGATGAAGAAAAAAACCTGGTTCTTTTGATGGATGAGGTGACACATGTAGGTCAGTAGCCTCATGATAAGCCAATATGTTACATGATAATATTTAAATTCAAACTAAAAATACAAATATAAGATCATCATCACCACTGTCTTTATCCTAATTTATTAGTTGGTGTCTTCTTCCATACCTTCATATCTGACGTCATCTCACAAGTCTTTGCAGTCCTTCACGCAATCCATCCATCGTTTCTTTGAAAAACATAAACTTAAAATATTCTTGTTAGCTCAGCTTTAGGCTTGGCTGGACTTGACTTCTATATGCCCTATGAATAACTTTGAGAAGGGGCTTGTTTATGTATATTGAGCTATCAAGGTAGATATGGATAGTGTGTGGCATGTGCAGCCTTGTCCCATACAAACTTTTACGCCCGTTATTCTGTATTTTCATTTGCCTACTAGAGATATTATTTTTGTTAACAATACAACAGAAAATTGGGAACGGCCGTTTGAGGGCCGATAGTTTAATGGGGCTTATAGCACATTGAGCGCCATTGGTCACAGGCAATAGAAAATCTATTGTTTGTCGATCACATGGCGTTCTGTGTTGAATCTGATTGGTAATTATTCATCACCAGTCATTCATACTCTGTTGAAGCCTTCTAAGCCATCCTTCTCTATAATTACATGTACACTATTTTATTCATCTTTCCCACAACATTATGTAACGAACGCATATAATCTCGGCACAACCGAACCAGTTTTTGAACACAATTTAAAATTCACCACTTGATTAGCAATCACTTTAACTAATGGCGGAGAAAATTGTTCATTATTAAGGCGCTAGAAAGTAATTTGCAACAGCTATGCATGTGCAGATGTTAGGTTTTAATTTGAACTTTATTTTTTAGGTGTTAAAGTTAATGATCTTCTGGCATTGTTGATAAAGTCGTTTGGGGTACCTGCTACTGTTTTGTTGTTGACTACGATTATATGGAATAGAGGGATAGGCGTTTTAATTGTTGCAATATTGGACCATAAAACGAAATTGCCAAAATCTGATGGAGTTTCTATATCGTTATTTTCATTTTCTATGATTATTATATCTTTGTTAATCAATTTTTCTTCATCACAAGTATTAGAGATGTATTGTATGTGATGTACTCAGAGCGACCTATATTTTTTCTTTTTTCACGCCATCTACTCGATGCCGCACTTCTAATTGTAATACACGTCAAAGATTTGTTTAAACCATGTCATATGCATATTTGTATACTTAAAATACATTTATATGCTTTGAAGTAAAAACCCGTGATAGCAACGTTTATCGGTTTTATCTCTCACCCTTGAAACTACTACCTTCTATAGTTTCTCCTCTAGAAAGCCAGTATATTCCTAAGTACTGTAGGCTTATTTATGCGTGTATGAATAATACGAGCGTTGCCGTGGGCAGAATCTTGTGTGGCACTAACTATCGCCTCCGGGCACCATAAGTCATAAGTAACCCAGTTGTTTCAATTAGTAGCTAAGCGTGGGATGGTAGCGTAGTGGTTGACATTACCACTATATCTTCAAAATTATTAAATTGATACGTGTCTTGAACGTCCAAATTATTGGCCATGGGCGGTTGTTCTTAAAGCCATAGCGAACTGGACAAATCTTATAGTGCACAAGCGTTTGCACAGACACAGGTGCACTCCCTATTCCTTCACTCTCAATCCGACAAGACCGGAGAGAGATTAGGCGCAGGACCGACATTTACGTGTTCTCCAATGCACGGGTGTATCAATCACCAACTTTCTGACTCCGGGGCTGCTTTGTGAAAGTTTCTTAGACCCTACAAGGTGAATTTTGCCCGTCCCCTGAATGGAACTCGAGTCTCCGTGCAATGGGAATGAGTCTTAGAATTTTCAAATCGGTTCAATAGTTCTTGACATTAGCGCGGCCGTTTCCAATAACCTGTCTGTTGATTTGCTTACTAGAGATAGAATTTTGACTTTTTAGCTCTATACAAGTGATCTCAAATTCCTATTTCTAGTAACGAAATCAGATAGATAGGATATTCCGCAGTTATAGAAATCAGCATTGTTTCAGAATTTAGATAGAACATACAAACTTTCGGATTTATATTATTGTAAAGGTTATAATTTATTATACCTATTATCTATGATACAGATCGATCGATTTAGTGAAAGCAAAACTCTTCACTATTAATTTTTATCGAAATGGAAAGTTGTTTCCAAGTAATTACTGAGTCAATAGATGTGTTGTTTTTTTTCTTTGAAATTAATTTAAATTGTTTATTGCTTCTTTTAAGTGTTAGGTAAGATCTGAATGAATGTCTGTCTGTAGTTGATGTGAATGTATGTAGTATTCTGTACGCTATAGGTAATGGTAGATGCTACTCTTTGTAATTCATCTTAAATATGACGTTGTATTATTAAAGAAAAAAACTTTAATCTAGAAACCGACCTCTCGAAACACTGAAAGGGAACAAAATAAAACTTTTTACATGGCTCTAGAAGTCGATGTCTGCAGGTCTGTTGACTTTTCCATCGAACAAAAAACATCCGAATTGAGAACCTCCTCCTGTTTGGGAAGTCAGTTAAAAATATTCTTTGATACGCATAAAAAAACAATTACCTGCTTTAACCGAACACGAAAAATACAGCATCCGAAATGAGAACCTCCTCTTTTGCGTAAGTCGGTTTAAATACAATCATCCAAATTGACAACCTCCTCCTTTTTGGGAAGTTGGTTAAAAAAATACCAACCAACCATCAATGAAGAAACAAAACAAAAACAAAATCGGGAGTTCCATTTATAAATTCCGGCCGCTGTCAAGGTCGTTTGACACTTGATCCAAGATGGCCGACCGGGCGTCCTTGTTGACGCGCAAGGATGCTCAAGCGCATGCCTTGTTGTACCGTAGCCGATTGAGCCTTGTTTGTCAAGGTCAACTGGTATAATATGATAATGTTTTGTTTATGATGTTATGGGGTAGGTAGGTGTGTTTATTGTTAACTTTAATAAGCCATTCTTGGCGGTCGGGTAAAATAATGAGAGGGAGTTAAATAATAGAGTTGTGGAATGCCGTGAATATGTTTCTAGAATGTCCATGTACCTAAGCGGGCGAGTTGAGATCCTTTTTCTTTTTGGGAAGTCGGTTAAAAAGACAAAAAAATATAATATTCTATTTAAGAAATGTATTATGATCATGCCATACTAGCTTCTGCCAACGGTTTCGCCCGCGTAAACCTTAAAATTCAGTTTTTCCCGTTCCCGCGGGAATTTCGGTAAATCCTTATCTCGCGTGTGTCTTAAGATAAACCTCTGTGCAAAATTTCAGCTTTATAGGTTTACGGGTTTGGGCCCTGTTATGATGAGTCAGGGAATGAGTCAGGATTTTGATTTTTATAAGATAATAGCCACATTCTTCTTTATACATATTAGAAATATTCGATTTATATTTAATCTGCTTATCTATCTTATCAAAAAAAAACTAAAATAACAAAACGTATGTATGACAGATACTAGCTAAATATAGCTCTCAATTAGTAAACCTAATTATATTAGTTAATTAATATTTATAAACGCCAGCAGAATATTAAACGGCTGATTCACGACTGTCGAGTTTATTTTTAATCCTGGCTTAGCAAAAGCTAATTTGTATTTACTGGCTAAGGTACTCGTGAGTTGTTAAGCTGAGCTTAGGTTTATTGAATGTATTTAGCATTCACTAGTGTCATGCTGCGGCTTTGCTCGCGTCTAACATAAATATACGGGGACATTTCTGAGGAACTACTGTATTAAATTCAACTAACAGACAAATATTCCGAAAAGACTGAAATAATTGACACGTATTCGTCGTTTCAGTCGAAATATATTCCCTGTTGGGCAAAGGCCTCCCTAGAGATGTGACGTTGCCGGCAATATTGCCCAAAGTGGGAATATTGGTAGCAATATTGCCAGCAATATTGCCCAAAGTGGGAGTATTAGTAGCAATATTGCTACCAATAATCCCACTTTGGGTAATATTGCCGGCAACGGCACATCTCTAGGCCTCCCCCAAGGTTTACCACTTTAGTAACCCGAGTACTGTTGTATAGTAATAGGTCTACAAACCTGGAGGCTGCTATAGGCATTCTAAGCTTCTTCATCTTAAATCTACCTTGGTAGCCTTCACTAAATCTTATTGTTAAAAGAAAGAAACTAAACCTACATTGTTCCATTTTAAAAATGACACAAAATCCAAAATGGCGTTCACGCCTTCATAACATCTTTCTAACGCTTTATTTAACAAAGGTTTATCTAATACAGCCAAGGTTTCCTATATTTGTCCAACTATTTCAACCTTGCTGCCTGCTGTAGTCAAATATTGGTCTACCTAGCTCGTGCCTACGGTTTTGCCTTTATTTAGTAGTGTATTAATATCACCTTAAATTTTAAAGAACCTGGTTTTTTGGGTGAGAAATTGTTTTGAAATGTTATAAACTTGCGTAAGAATTGATATTGATGCTATCCTTAATCTATCTATACTTATAATATTATAAAGAGAAAAACTTTGTTTGTTTGGTTGTAATGAATAGGCTCAAAAACTACTGGACCGATTTTAAAAATTCTTTCACCATTCGAAAGCTACTTTATCCACGAGTGACATAGGCTATATTTTATCCTGGTACGGGCAGTAATTCCCACGGGATGCGAGTGAAACCGCGGGAAAACGGCTAGTCTTTAATAATATTATAATTGCAAAAGTAATTCTGTCTGTCGTGCTTCCGAGCCTACGGAACCGATATATAAACGTCAGTTTTCTTAACAACTACGAAGTTTCACGTTCAATTTTCAAAGTAAACAGTGGTCGCTTCAAGAAAAACGACCGTTTATTTTGTCGACGAACTTGGGCCAAATGACCTAATTTTTGTTGAACTTTCCTTTGGGAATCAATCGTTTTAAGACATAAGACCCATATAATATGTAAATATATGTTTACCTTGTTGATAGATATGGGCCTTTGGCAATCTAGGGGGTGTAAAATTATACAGAAAGATTTTCATCAAGCAAACCTACTTATAAAACGGAAGGCTCCCGTCTGTGAAGGCAACGAAAAAATCCCTTATTTTTTTTATGTAGGTACACAAAGACGAAACACCAAAGTTCGTATATAAACGAACGAATATTTACATACAGATTAAACTTTTAAGGTATACATAGTACATAATGTAAACAATTTCGTAACTACACTCCGTTTGGCATATGACATTGAAGCTTTAAGATAATGCGGTGTTTAGGCACGGTTGGGTGTCTGTGGGATGACAACGTAAAATACTTTTCTTAGAAATTCCTAGATTTGTCTGTAGGTGTCTGAAGGTTGTTTGAAGGTGTCTTTAACTTATAATTATAAAATTAGTTACTTGTTGCTTTATTGACAATGTAGTAGGAACTATAAAACTCAATAGTTATTACTATACCAAGTCGTCCACGTCTGTCTGGGTGGTTTGCTAAGTACCTAAGCTAAGTACTAGTGTTTTACATGGAGCGACTGCCTATCTGACCTCCTCAACTCACTTACCTGGGCAACCCAATACTATACCCCTTGGTAAGAGTGATCGTCAGACTTTCAGGCTTTGACGACAGCGAAAGGTATTGAAAAGATAGCCAGGACCCACCAATTTGGAAGGCACGTTATGCCTTCCAAAACACGGTACAATTCATCACGATAAGGCTGGCCGCATACATACGTTTTCCGTATTCGTTTTCCGAATTCGTTTTCCGTCTGAATGCATGGAATCAGTAGAAAATACATTATTTGACGCACACGTTCGCTTTTTTTTCGAACGGAATAAATTCCTGATTCCATGCATTCAGACGTCCGAATACGGAAAGCGAATTCGGAAAACGAATACGGAAAACGTATGTATGCGGCCAGCCT
>NWSH02000305.1:3235939-3272978 GCA_002382865.2 Heliothis virescens | reverse complement strand
AAAAAAGTATTTGGTCAACCTTCTTGGACTCCAGTCTATTGCGGCGTTGGTTGCATAAAATACCAGCCTTAGAAAAAACTCGTTCCGAAGGCACAGAAGTGGCTGGAATGCATAAATACTTTAAAGCTATTTTATAAAGGCCGCTGTTGGTGATTTTGCGAAGTTCCCAAAATTCGAGTGGGTTCACTTTTCTATCCAAATACGGTAGCTCTACGTACTGTTTCACCTTAATAATTGCTGATGTTGTAGGGTTTTCCATACTCGAAAATTGCAATACCCTTTTATCTAGATGCTCCCATAAATTCTCGCCAGTCACCTCTGAAGTTATTTGCTGGGAATCGGAAGATGAAGTTGTAGGTGTTTCGAGACGTGAAGTAGATGGCAGTAGAGATCTATTTGTTACCTGGAATTGAGTTTGAGATTCCTGTGTTTCCAACATCTTCAACTCGTCAACAACAAATTGTTGAGCATTATCTGCATTTGCATTTTTAGCAACAGTTTTGTTCATCTCATGACCGCCAAATCTTTTATCGAAAACGTCCAATAATTTTATGTTTAACCTCCTAGCGACTTCGGAATTAGAACTACAACTTCTTAGTGCCGTTTGTACGCCTCGAATAAGAGGTACGATGCAGGATAACGTTGGATATTGCTCGCCAGATATAATACCCGTCATTTGTTCCACAGGTTTTAAAACACAAATGCACTCGTGCACATCGATCCATTCGTCAGCGTTAATATTATCCGGACAGCCAGGTAATGAAGAGATTGCAGCAGAAAGAGGTATCTTGACCTTATCGAGTCGTTCGAGCATATAATACACTGAATTCCATCTCGTCTGGACATCTTGTTTTAGTTTTAAGGGTTCCAGCTGCATTTGTTCTTGAACTTGTTTTAATTTATATGCAGCATTATTGCTTCTTTTGAAATAGGCTACTATTGCTCGGCACTTTTCAATCAATCTAATTAATAGTTCATTATCTTTGATGGTATCTTGAACCACCAAGTTCAAAGTATGAGCTGCACAACTGTGGTGACGTTTTTGTAGAATATCAACAACAGCTTTTTTTATATTAGCTGCATTGTCAGTTGTAACGCAAACGATTTTGTCCAAAATATTCCATTCGGTTTCCAATATATCTTTAATTTCTCGAGCTAAATTTTCTGACGTATGGGCATCTTTAACTTCCCTGGTCGATAACGTTAAAGTTTTAAATTTACCATCATAAATGAAATGAATCGTCAGGGTCATGTAACTTTTGCTGCTATCGGAGGTCCACAAGTCTGTTGTCAAAGCAATGTAATCCGTTACTTTAAGCATCTCTTGCGTAGCCTTTCTTGCCAAAGAATATTGCTCCGGAATTAATTTTTCCGAAAGAATCTTTCTAGAAGGTAGCTCATAATTAGGGTTAAGCGCACGAGTATACTCTTGAAAACCTTTATTTTCAACGACTTGAAGCGGTTGAAAATCAACACACACCATTCTCAGTAACGCTTTATCTACATTTTTAGAATTCACCTTCAGAGCTTGCTTAGACGGAAAGGTCATTTGAAGTTGCCGTTTACGTGGTGGTGGTACTGGTGGTGTTTCGCCGTCTGTCATTGACTGGGATAGATTGGAGTTCTTGTTCTCGTTGACTGGCGCTCCATCTCCAGAACCAGAAGCTACACTTAATAAATCGGAATCACTTTGAGCGGCAGGGGTTGTTGAAGAATTGTCAATCTGTGTCGAGTAAATAATAGGATGAGATTTTTTTAGGTGCTTTAACAAATTAGTTGTGTTTTTGAAATCTTTAAATACGGAGTCACAGTTTATACACTTTATTTTACCGCCGTCCACTTTCTCAAAACACTTCCATACACCTGAGGTTTTTTTCGGAGCCATTCTTCAGTAAAGTTAATTACAATCAAATCACTTCACTTCCAGTACTAATAAACAATTAAATAAATTCACTCAATAGAACTTAGTACTCACAATAACTCCTAATTGACACAAAACCACATGAGTAGAAAAACGGAACAGAGACTAAGCTTCTTAAGAACGTGCAAAATTGTTACCTATTTTGGTAGGGTTGTCACAATAGGTTAAGACATATTAAACAAAACATTTGTTAAATAGTTTTGTTAAAAGTTATAACGCAACAAACATAAAAAGCAGTCGGATTGAACCTCCTCCTTTTTTTGAAGTCGGTTAAAAGACGCAGGTATAGAAAATTCAGCTTAATCAGACGTCGGGAATAAGTTCTAATCTTTACTTACAATACTTAAACTTAACCCAACCTGGGTGGGTTGGGTTGTAGTAGGTAGGTATGTTCACACTTACAATACATACATGCTTAAAAATGCTAAACTTGTCATAATAATGAAAGGTAAAAACAATCCGTGTACAATTCTCTTCTTGTTAAAAAGGACCTAATAAAATAAACGCAAGTGGGTACTTGAAAAAGTAATAATCAAAATATTTACTCACCTATCGTACTCCTTGGGATAGTTGAAGTATGATATATTTTTAGTTTTCTAGTGTTATTCATACACACAGTACAATAAACCACCATTTTTAACAAAATATTACGTTTAGTATTAAAATATTCAAACTTGCAACTAAAAAAACAGATAACGTGCATCGCACCGACCCTGAGATTGTCAACTGCCTGTGCAAGCGCAAACCGGTCTTTTCCCAGAATCGCTGCGTACGTGACAAGCGGCCAGTGGTCACACACACATGCCTCGCGTACTTGTAGTAGTGCAATCGATTCGCGCGGTTGTTTGAAGATTAGTCTCTGTTCCGTTTTTCTACTCATGTGACAAAACAAAGAAATCAAAACAAAAAGATGCATGTTCAAACTTGTTTGTATTATTAGGCCCGCGCCACTTCATTGCTTAAGTAAACAGTTTGCGAATACAAGCGAGTTAACGAAACTCGAATACAAGACTCGAGTCAGTTGGACTCGCATAAATAGAATCGAGTTAGCGAGTACGAATCGATTCTTCCTGACTCGAATACGGGAATCGAATCCGATGTACTCGAATCAAAATAAATTGGTATTCGAGTAGGCGAGTTCTAAAGCAGGAATCGAGTCCGACTCGAGTCAAACCGTACTCGGCACATCGCTAAATTAATATGTCCTGCGCTGGTTGATCTCCGACAAACGGCTTGGGCGTCATTATTTACAAGTAAAACTGTTTGATAACAACGTCTCATTGTAAGTGAATAGCGTTTGATTCTAAATATTTATTTTCTCTGTCGGGTATTTCAGTTTATGTGCCCTGCAGTTCAGAGTTATGCAATGTTGCATTATTTATGTAAAATACAACAGAGCTAGCATAATGTAGGTCAGTTTGTGAGATGAGATATTTATGAGATGCCTAGTTAGCTTAGCTTTGGTTCTAACACTATTGGGATATAACTGTTAAGATGCTTGTATTCTGGGTGTTTGTAAGTGTTACAATCAACTGGATGAAATAGCCGTTTAATCAAACATCTAGCCCTTTGATTGAACGGCGCCATTCTATCAGTCGTTTCATAATTTAATGTTTAATGCGCTCAAAGTTGGCTGTGACATATTATCATGTATGTGAGCTGTCTGAATGTAACCTTTTTTTTTCGTAGTTATAGAAATTCTCAAAAGCAAATAATAGTTGCTTTTTTAATTTTCACTTCAAAGTATAAAACCATACATTTTTCTTCTTAAATACATATCAACTAATCTACAAATAACGCAAATTCCATGCTTCTCTGCAACTTGTTTTTATAACAGCGATTTTTCAATCCCCCTATCCCCGCTCGCATTGCAACCTTGCCCTAACTACTACGATTCCTCCCGCGTTCACCGGCTTATGGCAGTGAATAGAAAAGAATATGTAAAACTCGTAATCCTATGGTAATGTGGATATTCAGCTCTTGAAGCACTTCACGTTTCTGAGGAGTAGGTTGTAACTGTTTTTTGACGGGAATGGTAGAAAAAATGGGGTAATGTGTTAGTATGTATGTGCATAAGAATTATCTGTCTGTATATTTGTCAGTTTTATCAATTTGTTGTATTGGTTGTGTCCTCTCGCGTCCGAGGGAACCTCTTCCTGTATCCGGACAAAACAAAGCCTAGTAGTATGTTAGTCGGTAATGGGGAGTTTGTTCCACCATTTCTTCTTCCCAGCAAAAACACATAGGAAGTGGCGAAGGGAGGGCGCTTTGGGGGTTGTCTTTTTGTTAAAATGACCTTCAAAAGGTGCTGATTTTCATCCTACTTTGAATAAATGACTTTTTAATTTTATCTTTATCTTTTATCTGTAGCTCCCAAGAATTTTGGAGTGGGGTGGTTCTATGTAGCTCCCTTTAAACAACTTGTAAATGGATTCAGTACTTTCAGAGCAGTAGGAGTAGGAGTAGTTTAGAAAAGAAACAAACAAAAAAATCCTCTTTATAACATACATATTTTATAGAGTTTAGACTCGTAACTGCCCGCGGTTTGACTCGCGTTCCGATAAAGTGGTCTATATGTAGGGTTGTCTACCATACTGTTTTAAACAGTATTATACTGTTTTTCAGCAAATTATACTGTTCATTTTACACCAAATTGTACAAAATACTGTTCAGTTACAGCATCACAATGCAAATACAGTTCTAAAAAATAATTGTGTTTTTCTAAAATACTGTTCAAAATTCATCGTAGACCTGAATATACTTTATTTCTTGTGGAAAAAGTTGGCAACCCTGTCTATATGATATAGTTACTAGTCTATCCTACCACCTACCATTCACTGTAGTCACAAACCATTCTAACCATTTTTTTTTCTCAAATTCCAGATGCACGGTAGTATTATACAATGTCCGCAAGAACAGGCAGACGCATGTCCTCAACGCGTGTCGGAAGAGTGTCACATGTGTCGCGTTCTCCCCCGACGGGAGGTACCTGGCTACGGGGGAGTGCGGACACGCCCCCGCCGTCAGGGTGTGGGATTTACAGGTGAGGAACACGTTAATTATTTGGTATAAATACTTTAAATATTGAGAGACCTATTGTTCCCCGTTGGGATTTACCTGGCTACCAGGGTATGAGGATAAGCCCCCACAGTTAGGTGAGGACTACTAATTGGAAGTCGTAATTGTCCCCCGGTGGGAGGAGAGTTATCTATTTCCCTTACTATACCTAAGGAGGGACTTTTATTCCATATTTTCTTTGTTTAAAGTTTTTAATATTAAGAGGAAATATAATCACGTGCGCAAAATAGGTATTGGTAATTTTTTGTAAAAAGTAACGCCTAGGGTGGTCCTTATTTTTCAAAGTGAAAATTATCATCGGGGCACCGTCTTATTATGTTCTCTATGCTATAATATGAATACAGAATTTTTATTTTATTTTTTAAATACTGTTTAGGGGTCGCGACATACATTTCAAAGTTATAAAATATCGTATAATGGGAAATAAATGAAGAAAAATATTTTTAAAGATTCCTTCTTATAAAATACAAAATGTTATGATTTTTATTTATTTATATGACTCATATGCGAGGAATAGCCCACAAATTGACGCCCCTTACACCCCTTGCCTTACATATCCAAGTTCTTGCCCCGCGAAACTCGCTCAAATTTTAAGCTTCGCGAGAGCGCACTTGTCGATTTTGCTTTCGTCCGTTATTGTTTTACTATGTCATCAAAAAGTGGTAGAAGTGGGTTTGTTTCCACGAGAAACAAAACAAACATTTGGTTAGTATGTCAAATGTCGCCTAATTAGATTGCAACAAAGTTGCCATCAATCAAAGAAACGATGCAACTGTTTTTTTTCTACACAAGTGAAAATACTCGTGATTCTGCTACTTTGGCTGCTGATGATGTCTTGACTATATGGAAAAAGGCTGGAATACCGATCAGGTTAAAAAAACATGTTATTAATACTGTTTGAATAGACAAATTAAGAGATACAACACGCAAATCAATTAAAAGTTACTTCACAAGTGTTGATTTTTTAGAATCAGAATATTTTTTCCTAAATTCTATAACATTCAAGAGAAGATATTGTTTTTGCTCCTCATTTATGGTGATCACCTTATTATATTCTTCCATTAAAGTGACACCACGTTGTGCGACATCATTCACTACCGTCATTGACCGTACTATGTCTCTTCCAGCTTGATAAATATCATCTGCTGGCCAGTCAGCAACATCTTTATTTAGAAATTGAGATGATATTCCCAGTATCTCAAAGAAACGAAGGGAATTACTGGACACCAACTCTTCGATATTCTTTCTTGCAATATCTTTGGTATCCAGGCTTATTCGCTTCGGAAAAAAATCTAGACCTTCGTTTTCTAAGGCCTGCGCCATTTTTTGTTTGGTATTCATGCTTCTGTTACTTCTTCAGCGCCCAGGAAAGACTTACAACCATTAAAAGACCTCAATGAAAATACAAACACTAGCCAAAGTTGCTCTTAAGAAAATTCTGGTCCATTTGTGGTACTTAACAGAAGAGCTCGTACCACTTAGTTTGCATTTTTTGATGACGACATTAATACCAAAAAAAAATGGCGCAGGCCTTAGAAAACGAAGGTCCAGATTTTTTTCCGAAGCGAATAAGCCTGGATACCAAAAATACTGCCAGAAAGAATATCGAAGAGTTGGTGTCCAGTAATTCCCTTCGTTTCTTTGAGATACTGGGAATATCATCTCAATTTCTAAATAAAGATGTTGCTGACTGGCCAGCAGATGATAGTTATCAAGCTGGAAGAGACATAGTACGGTCAATGAGGGTAGTGAATGATGTCGCAGAACGTGGTGTCGCTTTAATGGAAGAATATGATAAGTTGATCACCATAAATGAGGAGCAAAAACAATATCTTCTCTTGAATGTTAAAGAATTTAGGAAAAAAATATCCTGATTCTAAAAAATCAACACTTGTGAAGCAACTTTTAATTGATTTACGTGTTTTATGTTTTAATTTGTCTATTCAAAAAGCTTAATATTTAATTTCTCACTGTTTCCACTGTATTACAAATAAATGTAGCAAATTAAAAAAAAAACACTTTATTTTTATTTTCTTCATTTTAAAAGTCCCGTCGCAACCCCTAAATATTAATTAAAAATTCTGAAAAAAATATGGTATTTATTTTAAAGTCATTATATCACTTTGAGAGGGTGCCCGATTAACATTTCAAAAAAAAAATTTTTTTGAACAAATAAGGACCACCCTAGTAACGCCCTAAAAACTATACACAAAGTTACCTTAGAACATTTTTGAATTACTAACGCCACCTAGCGTCAAGTAGAAACAACTAAAGACAACAACAAGAATCGCGCCATCTATCAGTGAATAGCCGAATCTAAGATCAAGATTATTTGTTTATTACACTTTTTCCTACTTTTTGCATTATAATATGATTATCTCATGGCTAATTTATATATTCCAGGATCCCACAGCATCTGGCGCAGTACAAATAGGGGAATTCATTGGGCATACACATGGAGTTAGCTGTGTGGTAAGTTAAAATTTAATATAAATAAAACCTTTTCCCAACGATGTTGGGGTTGGCTTCGAGTCTAACTGGATTCAGCTGAGTACTAGTTTGCTACATGGAGAGACTGCCTATCTGACCTCCTCAAACCTGGGCAAACCAAAACCCTTGGTAAAACCTTCTGGCTTCCAACTACCCGTAACAACTGCACAAAGATGTTCAAATGACAACCGGGATCCTACGTTCCTTACGAAACATGGAGTACCTTGTCATGATAATGAATCTCTATCATCCTAAGGTTTGCTGTAAGATACCCCATATCTGGGTTCAGCTCGACTTTGTATATCAAAAATTGTATGAAAAGTGAGATAAAATATAAATAAAAAATCGGCCAAGTGCGAGTTGGACTCGCGCACGAAGGGAATGGTCAAGTGTAAGTTACTTAAGTTGCACATTATTTCTTATAGATGGCGCTACTAGCATACAATTTGGTAATTAATTAATATAAATCAACAGCCTTAATATATTTTTTTTAATTTTTAGTATTTGTTGTTATAGCGGCAACGGATATACATCTTTTGTGAAAATTTCAACATTCTAGCTATCACGGTTAATGAGATACAGCCTGGAGACAGACAGACAACGAAGTCTTAGTAATAGGGTCCCGTTTTCCCCTTTGGGTACGGAACCCTAAAAATGCTCACCTATCCACGGCCCGACCATTTCATATAATTCATGTATTTAATGATAATATATTGTGTTTTTCCAGGCGTTCTCAACATCATCGAAGTACCTCGTGTCGATAGGCTCCCAACATGATATGATAGTCAACGTTTGGGATTGGCGCGCTAACCTGAAGCTGGCTAGTAATAAGGTAACCAGAATTAACTTATTATCTACTCGCATCCCGTGGGAATTACCGCCCGTACCCGGATAAAATATAGCCTATGTCACTCGTGGATAATGTAGCTTTCGAATGGTGAAAGAATTTTTAAAATCGGTCCAGTAGTTTTTGAGCCTATTCATTACAACCAAACAAACAAACAAAGTTTTCCTCTCTATAATATTAGTATAGATAAAGAAAAAGATTTGATTTTTTGTTTGTTTGCAATGAATAGGCTCCGGATCTGCTGAACCGATTTGAATAATTCTTTCACAGTTAGGAAGCTACTTTCTTTACGCTGAACATGGACCATGTTTTATCCGCCTACGGGAAAAAGTTTCCCTATTAATAACCAACTTGGCTTTCCCGCATACCTATGGAAATGGTTCTTCCACCCGTATAAAAAGTAGGCTAGCTGTTATGTTTATGTTATTCTGATGGTATAAGTTAAGTCTAATATTGCAGTTTCATCAAAATTGGGTCAGCTGTTCTAGCATGAAAGAGTAATAATAAACTACTAATAAGTGTTTACTAATAACAATTCGCTGGAGAATTTAGTAAACATTGGTGTACAATCAAATTAACTTAATATTATTACAAATTCAAAGTTCTTTTTACTAAATTTTCAAGAGCAAATTACTGAACTATTTTGTATGACTGTTGTAGTTTTTACTTGGCCCTGGGTGAAACCGTATGAAACACATAGTCGGCAATTTTCAACTATTTTAAAATAAATTTTCATTTATTTACTTATTTTATTTCATTTAAAATATGCCTTTATTATTACAGGTGTCATCTCGTGTGAAAGCAGTAAGCTTTTCAGAGAACGGCAACTACTTCGTAACAGTCGGCTTCAGGCACGTCAAGTTCTGGTATCTTGAGTACTCCAGGAGTGCTAAGGTAAGAAAACGAAACCACAAACATATACTACTTAATGGCGGTCTGTTTCTCCGCCTATAGATTCTCTGTTCTCGGTTGACGTTGGTAAACATATGAAATCTATGAGAAGTTTAGGAAAAATGCCATTGTGGCCAATTTTTGTTAAGGCACTTGGACTGTGTGACCCTTAGATTAATTAGAAATTATTATTGATATATTGGAACTTTAACCTTACCTTAAAGTCATGCTCTTTTGCTAGATATTAAGTTTTTTTTTTGTTATGTGATCCAACCTTGATAATTAGTGTCAGGCTTTTACTGACTAAAACCCACCGTGTTCCTTCATGAACCCATTGTGTACCTGGGCCGCGGTAACTCGCGCGAACAATCCCGCAGACGAATATAATCCAACCTCAACCCACGAAATAACCAATCTCCATTTCTCCCAGTTCAAAGAGCCAGTCCCCCTGATGGGCAGGTCAGCGATCCTGGGCGAGCAGAAGGACAACGAGTTCTGTGACGTGGTGTGCGGGCGCGGGGACTCCGCCGACAGCACCTACGCCATCACCCGGGCCGGCCTGCTCTGCGAGTTCAACAGTCGCCGCCTGCTTGACAAGTGGGTCGAGCTGAGGGTAAGTGGACCACGAGGTTACAGATAACGTTTTGGATAGCTATGTGATAGATAATGCCATAGAAAAATTTGCAAAAATTTAAATCATTTCTATAGCATTATCTGTCAGGTAGCTATCTAGAACCTTACCTGGAACCTGTGAAACTGCCAGATAATCTATACTAATATTATAAAGAGGAAAACTTTGTTTGTTTGTTTGTTTGTTTGGTTGTAATGAATAGGCTCAAAAACTACTGGACCGATTTTAAAAATTCTTTCACCATTCGAAAGCTACATTATCCACGAGTGACATAGGCTATATTTTATCCGGGTACGGGCAGTAATTCCCACGGGATGCGAGTGTGTCCTATAAAGGTAGCCAAAATTTAAAGGATTTCTGTCTAGAAATAAATGAGTCAAAAAGCTATCTTGCAGCTGTGAAAATGACGGTAAATCTAGTTCTTTGACTCAAAAGCGAAATCCTTGTAAACAGTTCCGAGTAAAACAAGAACTTCAAGGCCCAGTTTCGTAGGTTCCAGTTAAAGTTTTACATACTATCTGACAGATAATGCCATAGAAATAAGTCAAAATTGAAAACATTTTTATCTAGAAATAAATAAGTCAAATAGATCTATCTAGCTTTATCTGAAATTTCTGGCCCTTAAGGTCTGCGCCGGATAACCAACAGGGAGAAGCCATTGTTCCTACCTTGTCAACTTAAGGGTGCGTCCTGCGTGGGTGAACTAACGCGAATGTAAATGCAAAGCGATCCGAAGCGAATTGAAGGATGAATGCTGCGCCAATGAGGGTTTTCTAAAATGGTCTTCACCAGATGGCAGCACTGTAGCGTCAGGTCCAAACACAAATCAAAACTCATAGACGACTTGTATTTTTCGATCGCTTTTTGATGTAAATACATTCTTAGAATGTTTGAAAAATAATATATTTTCCTTTACTTTAATTTTATAGTAGTTAGACTAATCAAATTGCGGTAATAACCTTTCAAAAAACTTTTCCTTGTAGCAATGAGTATTGTACCTTTTTTTTAAGCTGAATCTTCAGTTTGGCCTTAATTAACTTTAATAAAATCAATAACACTACTAAATGCGTAAAATTTCACAAAAAAATTATTTGATCAGTTGGAATCTGTACTATCTGACAGCTGTTTGGACCTGACTCACATGAAGCGCTCTCTGGTGGCAAAAAAAGTTTTGAAAACCCTCATTCAAAAGAAATCGACTGTTTGTTTTTTTTATATCGCGCTGCGTCGCTTCGCGTTCACATCCAGATCGCTCACGTAGGACGCACCCTAATAGTGTACAATTTTTTTTCTTGTTTATAACTAGAGTATTTATTATATTTTAATGCCACTTGTAATCTCAAATAAACAATGTAATTAATAGCAACAATATCTTGTTCACAGACAACATCAGCGAATTGTATGGCGATAGGCTCGAACTACATATTCGTGGGCTGCGCGGAAGGCATCGTGCGATGTTTCGCTCCCGACTCGCTTCGTTACATCACCACTCTACCTAGGACACATTACCTAGGCGTGGATGTGGCTCAAGGCACCAATATTAGGTGAGTACATAGTATTAATAAACAATAAATAGTGTGAATCTATACATATAATAAAACAGTAAAAAAATCGTGTCTGTACATTAAATATTTTTACAAAACAAAATATATAGGGTTATTAGGAATTGAAAGAAGAAGAAAAATTGTATGTTTGAATGTTTGTCTGCTTGCACACGCTAATCTCAGGGTCCACTGGACGGATTTTGTGAAACTTGGCAGACATATAGCTTATATATCAGAATAACATATAGGCTACTTTTTATCCGGGTACGGGAAATAGTTCCCTCGGGAAGCGGGCGAAGCCGCTGGCAGAAGCTAGTGGTTATTAAATAAAATAAAGATGACTATGGATTGAGACCTTCTTTTTTGGGAAGTCGGTTGAATATTTTATAACTAACTAGCTTGCGCCAGTGGTTTTACCCGCTTTCCCGTGGGAATTACTGCGCGCAACCGGATAAAAAGTAGCCTATAACCTTCCTCGATAAATAGGCTATCTAACACTGTAAGAATTTTTCAAATCGGACCAGTAGTTCCTGAGATTAGCGCGTTCAAACAAACAAACAAACAAACTTTTCAGCTTTATAATATTAGTATAGATTCGCTAACGCTGTTCCTCGTGGTACCAACTGCGTTCCGAACGGATCTACTTCCCTCTCGGATAAAAAGTAGCGTGTCTGCTTTCTCGGTCTCTAGCTAGACTATCCTTCCACCTAATTTCATTGAAATCGTTCGTCGTTTTGGCGTGGAAGTGCAACAAACAGGCAAAGTTTCTTTCGCTTTTATAATAAAAGTAAGGAATTGAATACTTGAATTTTAGGGTTCCGTACCACAAGGGAAAAATAGGAGCCAATTACTGGTACAGACGACAGCAGGTCAACGTATACGAATCTGTCAAATTTTACCAATCGAATATTAACCTACCTACTATTGTGATTAGGTTGAAAATCGATTGCAAAAATTTGACAGATTGTGGTAACTTGATGCGCTGTCGTCTGTACTTCGCTGTCCATCTGTCCGGTTGTCACCAGCCTTATAAACCGTGATACTTAGAAAGTTGAAATTTTCCCAGATGATGTATTATTGTTGTGGCCACAATATTAAATTTGAAATCTTATAATTATCGTTCCAGCCACATGTTCACGCAGCCTACGAACGCGCGGTACCCGGACGCGGTGGCGCTGACGTACGACGAGCGAAACCACAAGCTCACGTGTGTGTATAACGACCACAGCTTGTACGTGTGGGATGTTAGAGATATTAAGAGGGTGAGTTCATTTGGTAGATATTATATACTTTGATTAAATAAGGGGTTATGATGCCAAAGGCGAGAAAGATGGTTTAAGTGAGCGATTGAAGCGATACGAAGCGGTGCATAGCATTGTATAAGTTACGTAGGACACTTTGATAAATATCGACTGTTTGTTGTTTTCCCGTCGCACCACTCCGCTTTCGCATCCAGATCGCTCACGTAGGACGTGGCACTAAAAACAGTTTTGTTTCGTCAGGTCAAAGTAGAACCCGAATCTTTTGGTATATTCTGATAATTGTTATACTGACTTTGTCATTTAAGGGATAATTGTATGAAATTGAAAATTCTTTTAACCAGCAATGTTTGCTGCCTGTTTCTCACAGAAAATATCTGGCTAAAACATTTCCTTCTCAACTCATAAATTATAGATCTCTACCTGTGCCCTGCAGTGGTACAACAAAAATACTGATAATAATTAAATTCTACATCTCTCCAGGTCGGCAAGTCCCACTCAGCGTTATACCACTCGGCTTGCATATGGGGGGTGGACATGAACAGCAGCGAGCGTCCCCTCCCCCCAGGAACCTTCCTCACCTGTTCCAGTGACGACACAGTGCGGCTGTGGCAGCTGTCGCCAGCACCCACTAACATATATAGCAACGTGAGTATAAGTTAAGCAGGGATGGGTGGCAGCTGGCACCTTCCTCACCTGCTCCAGTGACGACACAGTGCGGCTGTGGCAGCTGTCGCCAGCACCCACCAACATATATAGCAACGTGAGTATAAGTTAAGCAGGGATGGGTGGCAGCTGGCACCTTCCTCACCTGCTCCAGTGACGACACAGTGCGGCTGCGGCAGCTGTCGCCAGCACCCACCAACATATATAGCAACGTGAGTATAAGTTAAGCAGGGATGGGTGGCAGCTACTGTCACTTTAATTCCCTTACAGTATCGCAAAATCTTGTACAGTAGCTTGAAAGGAGATACTTGTTCTGCAGGTTTTTCATAAATGTCATGCAAAAGAGATAGGTATTTAATTTAGTCGCCAACCATAGTCCACTAAAATTGACAACACTGCAAAATAATTATAATGTAAATGGTACATATTAAAACCAAAATATTTACATATTTTGATGGACTTTAAAAAGTGGAGTCGGTTTTTTATTTTTTTTCGTAAAAATGTTTTTTTTTCTTTTGTCTTATACCCCTTTTTTGCATATCCCTATCGACGATCAATCAGATCATTATTCTTCAAGAAGTCTGATCATTTTATTTTGTTTCGTTATTGTTTCAGGAGCTGAACAAAATATTCTACATAGATCCCGAGCTGAAGTTCCTCAAGGACGTTGACCTCACCGCTACCAACGATAAGGATAAGTCCAAATCCTACGACGATAAGACTGGAGTTAGGTATGTTATACTTTTTATTAATTTACCTACTCTCCGTGATTTACTGGCGTTCCAAGGGAACTTGCCTTCTCTAGATAAAATATAGCCTGTGTTATTCGAGGATCCAGCTTTCCAACAATGGAAGAATTTTTCAAATCAGTTCAGTAATTTCAGAGCCTTTAATGTGGCTACAGTAAACAGTAGTAGTAAACTGTTCGTACAAAAGCCGGCCAAGTGCGAGTTGGACTCGCGCATGAAGGGTTCCTTACCATTATATATACCTACAACTAGCCAAAATACAATCATTTTTCGGACAGCAATAAATAACTTTGTTTTTGATACAAATGTCTGAATAACAAAGTTATAATTTGTGGTTTCACACGTTTATTGTGAATTTTAGTATTTGTTGCTATAGCGGCAACGGAAATCATTTTGAAAATTTCAGCTTTCTAGCTATTACGGTTAATGAGATACAGCCTGGAGACAGACAATGAAGTATTAGTAATAGGGTTCCGTTTTACCCTTTGGGTACGGAACCCTAAACATGATGACAGAGTCAACGAAATTTTAATTGAGTAATGTCGCTGGGAAAAACTGAGTGGAAGATCCGCTAGTATAAAAAGGCTGTTACTGGTTCAAGCGTTAATCGGAATATATGAAATGATGAATAGATGGCGGTGATTTGTATAATCATATAAAAGTAATCCCTACTTAATATTATAAATGCGAAAGTAACTCTGTCTGTTACGCTTTCAAGCTTAAACCAGTGAGCCGAATTTGATGAAATTTGGTACAGAGATAGAATAGACCCTGAGGAACAACATAGGATATTTTTATCCGGTTACGGGATATAGTTCCCTCGGGAAGTGGGTGAAGCCGCTGGCAGAAGCTAGTTTTATAAAACGCTTTCTCTGTACAACATTTGCACTGATTGAGATGAAATATTTTATGAAGAAAGTTTTAGACTACCGTTTTAATCGTAATCCCTTAAACCTCTGATAAAACAAGTCTTCTACACTATATAATATTCTACACTATACAACACGAACTTCAAGTCGTTCATGATGCGAGTTCCAACTCATCATTTCGAGACTTTCCTCAAGGAAGAGTTCTGGCCGAAGGGTGTCGTCTATCGGAGATTTCGAGGACGGCTACGCGACACCACGCAGCGTAAAACGAGGCCAACACTTCGTGTGCATTAGTTTTAAGTTTTTTATATAAATATGTAATAGTATATAATTTCATGTTATAATATTTATCTATAGTATTTATGTGCCTTAGATGCCTGAGATAAATAAAATATATCCTATATCCTACCTCCGCAGATGCGTCCGAGTATCACCAGACGGGCAGCACGTGGCGGCGGGCGACCGCGCCGGCAACGTGTGGGTGCACGCCGCCACCGGCTCTTTGTTACACACGCTAGAGGCTCATGATGCTGAGGTGCTGTGTCTGGAGTACGCCGCCAAGCCGAGGTTATTGGCTTCTGCTAGTCGCGACCGACTTATACACGTGTTTCAAGTGGATAGGGTGAGTGTTAAGGTCAAATTCATAAAGGTCAAGATCAAAACTCAAGGTCACAGTCAGACCAAATGTCAAGGTCAGAGGCCGACTGAATTGTACACGTGTTCAAAGCGGGTGAGTGTCAAGATCAAAGGTCAAGCTCAAAAGCCAATGTCGAATTCGGTTCTTATAGAGGTAGGTAACGTCTGGGTGTATGCTGCCTCTGGCTCGCTCCTACATACGTTAGAAGCTCATGATGCTGAAGTGCTGTGTCTGGAATACGCTGCTAAACTGAGACTACTCGCTTCCGCTAGTCGCGACCGACTCATACACGTGTTCCAAGTGGATAGAGTGAGTGTCAAGGTCAAATTCGTAAAGGTCAAGGGCGAAACTCAAGGTCAAGGTCAAACTTAAGGTCATAGTCAGACCAAATGTCAAGGTCAGATGCCGACCGAATTGTACACGTGTTCAAAGTGGGTGAGTGTCAAGCTCAAAAGCCGAGTTCGGTACATATGTATAGAGTTAGGTAATGTCTGGGTGCACGCCGCCACCGGCTCTCTCCTGCACACGTTAGAAGCGCACAACGCCGATAGGTTGTGTCTGGTGTGATTTAACGAAAACGGTAAAGGACAGCTGATGTACCTTAGACAGTATGAAGCTTGTCCATCAACCGAGTAGTAAACAATCTTGTTTTTGATAAAAGATCATCAATCACCATCTATTTCTGCAAAACAAACTCCATCCTAAATACATAATTTAAACTCCAAACATAACCCATTCAAACCTCACTACTTAACACTCAATTATTTCAAGGTCATATTCAATAATCCCAAGGTCAAGGTCATAATTCCTAACAAGCTTATCAAAATTCCAGGGTTACCAAATAATGCAGACTTTAGACGAGCACTCGTCGTCTATCACGGCTGTACGGTTCCTGAGCTCCGGCACCGGACTGCAGATGGTATCGTGTGGGGCTGACAAAACTATACTGTTTAGACAGCTTAGACATGTGAGTTTCTTTTTGTATTAAAATCTAACAAATTATTAAAGTTTTTGGTTTGCAATAGACAGCTTTTCGCTAAGTGCCTATCGCAGAGTATAAAGTTTGTGATTTGTGAGCATGTGTGTATGTTTAATACATCTTCACACCTACCTATACGGCTAAACGGATTCTGACGAAACTTGGTCCTTTTTATCCGATTAAGTAGTACCCTTAGAAAACGAGTTAACTGCTGACGGAAGCTAGTAGGAAGTACACAAATAAGTGTTTGTTCCGTCTAATCTCTGAAACGACTGAACGGATTTAAATAGAAAGACAGTTAGTTGATTTTATAAGGAATTACCACTGAACTATTTTGCATTCATTATATTTACCACTATATTTTACCCTGGTGCTGTAAAATCTTCCAACGAGAAACTGGTTAAAGGGAATATCTAGTTTTGAAAGTCTGACTATCAGGGGGCACGGCTGTACCCCCGCCAAGTCAAGCAGAAAAAAGCGGCACGGCCGTACCATCCTTTTCTCGAAGCAATTCAAGCTATTTTTGAGCCCCTATAATTTCGTTGTGGATAAAATATATATTTTTTCTTTTATCTTTTCAGTCACAAGATGGCGGCTATCAGTTCCAACGAGGTCAGAACGTGTCGGGTCGAACTACATTATATGACATGGAAGTAGATGCGGGCGGCAGGCATATACTTACTGCTTGTCAGGTTAGTTTGAAGATGTCTATACTAATATTATATGGGCAAACTTTTTTTTGTTTGTCTGTTTGTACCCCGAATCTACGGAAATACTGAAAATATTAGCAAAAATATTTCGCTGTTAGGCAGTACCTCTGTGCCTGCGCAAATGCTTGTGTTCTATAATATGTCCTGCGCAGCTAGCTGATCTCCTTATATGAGAACAGCCGCCGTGGCCGACATTCAGTCTGACATGTGTTGCTGGGGAGTTTGTTGCGCCACTTCTTCCCAGCAAAAACACATAGGAAGTGGTGAAGGGCGGGCGTTTTGGGGGCTGTCTTTTATACATTTTTGACATACAAAAAGTGCTGTTTTGCAGCCAGGTTTGAATTAATGATTTTGAGTTTAAATTGGCTATTATACTTGTTTTTCTTATACTTCTCAGGATCGAAATGTTAGAGTGTACAGTGCCGCTCACGGTCGACATACCAAGACTTTTAGAGGCACTACGGCTGAAGATGGAACACTTATAAAGGTATTTACTTTAATATATTTGCCTAGCTAGCCTTATTACAACTACGTATTGGTCGGGATAATACTATAGAGTACTAGTGTGACGCTTGGAGCGACTGCGTATCTGACTTCCTCAACCTAGTTGCCTGGGCAACATGATACCCCTTGGTAAGACTGGTTGTCAAAAACTGGTACTGAAAAGCCAGATAGTTTTTTGAACGTTTTTTTCTTCGAGAACAATGATAATTGAAAATTGCAAAAATTTGCTATAATTTTAGACTCATTTTACAAGCTGTAATTTCAGCCAAATACTGAATCAAAAAGTTGTCAAATGTCTATACCTACCTCTGTTCCATTTCATCCATATTTCTAAGAAAAACCTATATAGTACTTGGCGTCCTCGAATGCCACTCAATAGCAGTGGTTGACACAATTCTAAAACTCTGTCACTAAGTGCCAGTTTCACAGGTTCAATTCAATTCATTTTAATTTTGTTTTATATTTCCAGGTGGCACTAGACAACAGCGGCATATACTTAGCGACATCCAGCACAGACAAGATACTCAGCGTGTACGACTACTACTCCGGCGAGTGCATGGCTACCATGTATGGGCACTCCGAAATCGTTACCGGACTTAAGTATGTATTATTTGTATATAAACTAGTCGTTGCCGCGGTTTTACTCATGTTTTGGAGGAAACTATTTGAGAAACCGAGGAAAAAATTAGCCTGTGTATGTTATTCTGATATTTAAATAACATTTAAATTATAAGAAGAGACATTTAAATTGTAAGAAGTTTCGGAGTTAAACAAGGACATCAGAAATTACTTTGTGGGATATTATAACCGCCAATCATAAGATCACGCCTCATATTGAATGTTAACTTAGGTAAAACATGAAAAAACCATTTTATATTTGAATTTCCCGCTTCTAGTGGTCGCATTCACCTTAATAGAATAAATTATCCCATGTCATTTGCTTTGGCCATACTCCTGAGTAATATTAGTACGATCACAAAAATTACATACCTAATACCGGTTTTACACCAACGATTTTTCCGCGTTAGAGCCGAGCGGAAAATCCACTAGTGTGAAAGCGCTGTAAAAACATCTTCATGAATTGACCTTCTTATTTATACCTATTTCTAATTCGACAAGGAGAAGGTTTCTAATTCGACAGATATTTTTGGTACTTTTCTCATTTCAAGACCTTCAAATGAAACCTTCCATCTTCCAGGTTCACTCCAGACTGCCAGCACCTGATATCGGCGTCAGGAGACGGCTGCATCTTCGTGTGGCGCGTGCCGCATGACATGGTCGTCACCATGAGGGCCAGGCTCGCGCAGCAGGCCATACGACAGGGCAAGTGAGTATCAGATGCCTAGCCATTTCCTTACTATGTTGGGGTCGTCTTTCATTTTAATAGGATGTCGCTGATTGCCTAACTTTGATATGCTAATAATCATAATCGATATAAAAATGCCGTCCTAGCCGATGTCGGCCACGGCGGCTGTTCTCATATCGCGGAGATCAGCCAGCTGCTGCGGACATATTATAGTGCACAAGCATTTGCGCAGACACAGGTGCACTCCCTATTCCAGATCAGGCGCAGGACCGACATTAACGTGCGACACGATGCACGGGTGTATCAACCACCAACTTCCAAACTCCGGGCTGCCTTGTGAAAGTTTCTGAAAGCCACAAAGCGATTCGGCGGCAGGAATCGAACCCGAAACCTCGTGCACAGCAATCGGCTATGCGACAACTAGACCAACGAGGCAGATAATCAATATTTATTTACTAATTAAATCCATATATTTTCTTTCAGGAAAGTATCAGCTGCAAGTAATGGTATGTCAGGACTGGACAGCGAGAGTGACTCGCACTTCGGTTCACCGCCGCGAGAGTTACCCTACGAAGAGAACAAGTTCACCACGCCCGTTGTACCTGATTACACGTGAGTTAATTTTAACGTTTTTTTGAAAATGTTATATGTGGTAGTAGCGAGAAAAACTAGTTTTTGCCTGTGGATTTATTTCTGTTCTGAGGGAACTAAATCCAATACTCGGATAAAACGTATAACCTATCTCTGTCTCAAGATAGTACGGTCAGCGTCAAAAGTAGTTTAGCAAATCAACATTTTTAAAAGTGTCTAACAACGTCTAGCGTCATTATTTCTTAACAACACAAACGTCACAATTTTGATTTGTTCAGCTACTTTCGAAGCTAACTGTACCAAGGTTTCTCTGTGTCAAATAACATCCAAATCGGTGTATATTAGATAGCCGTTTGCGAGCGAAATCAATAAAACTATTTATTTCAGCCGGATAAAAAATAGATTATAACTATATAAAAATAGAAATCATTGGTCCAGTACTTTCTAAGATTGCTGCGTACAAACAAGCTCTTCTGCCATATAACATACTAGCTTCTGCCAGCGGTTTCACCCGCTTTCCCGTGGGAACTACTGCGCGTACCCGGGTAAAAAGTAGCCTGTAGTCTTCCTCGATAAATGGGCTATCTAACACTGAAATATTTTTTAAAATCGGACCAGTCGTTCCTGAGATTAGCGCGATCAAACAAATAATCAAACTCTTCAGCTATACAATATTAGTATAGATTAATATTAGTTTTATTTCTTCCCCCAGTCTCCGCATAGGGCGGCTGCCGACGTGGGCTAAGAAGAGCCTGGGCGACGAGGCGGCGGCCGGCGACTCCCCCGCCCCGCACCCGCCCGCACGGGGGAAGTGGGCCACCAGGATCAACCCTAACACTGGTAATGATTTAATTATTTCATATTTCCCTATACATTACTGTTTATTTACATTTTAAAATATTTGCTTTAAAAATCATTTGGCATCGGGAACATGATCCAAGCTTTGATTATACACCGTGTTCCTGAGGATATTATACATTAATTTTGAATAATACTTCTATAGCTCTTGTTAAACATATCGTACAAAGGAAGTAGTAGTTTAAATGGCATAGTTTTTAAGTTATTTTGTGAGTCTTTTGTGGACATGTGAACCAAAGTTTCAAATGCAACGTTGCCTGCCCAGGTAAATAGTAATTCATATTAGACAAATTTCATTCAAGCATTTAGTGTGCATAATTTTTTTTTTAAAGAAGTTGGAATTCGGAAAAGTGTCCATAGTAAAAAATGGTCAATTCAATGGACTGAATAACATGCCGAAGTTAATCTATAACCTCAGGAACACGTTGTATAAATGTAGATGGAGCGTCGCCCTACAATCATAACAAAGAAAACGTGTCAAAAATGTTAGCATGTGTGCGTGTGGGCGTGGTTTTACACGATGCGTTTACGTAAATAACGTTGCCAGCTACTACGATTCCCCCATAAATAATATTAAATAACTAATTAAAATAGATGGTATATTATTATGTAGTTCTAGCTTCTGCCAGCGGTTTCACCCGCGTCCCGTGGGAACTACTCGGCGCACCCGGATAAAAAGTAGCCTATAGCCTTCCTCGATAAATGGCCTATCTGAACTGAACTGAAAGAATTTTTCAAATCGGACCAGTAGTTCCTAAAATTAGCGCGTTTAAACAAACTCTTCAACTTTATAATATTAGTATAGATATGTAAAATATGTGGGTGAAATTTTGCAACTCAATTTCGAAGCAGATTTCTTTAACCGACTTGACTTTGACTTGAATTTACGTGTACACGTTAAAATTGGATGACGATGCATGATTATTTTACCACTAGCTGTTTTTGCTATTTTTCTGGGTATATTTATAGCGTAGCCAGACAAAATAACTTAAGAGTGTCTTCACACTAGCGTTTGGCCAGCGACAATCGCCAGTGTGAAGGCGCTCTTGTATAACTCGGGTATTTAATAGTGCAGTTCCCAAACAGTGTAAAATTATAATCTTATTATTATTCGTTTTTTTCAGAAAAACGCGGTGATTCCGACGGGTCTAAAGACAGTTCGTTGGACAGCGGCACCGACACACGGTATATAGAGAAGAGAAAAGATGCTACCAGTGTCAAACAGGTCAGTTTTGTGTTTGTTTGTCTGTCTGTCTGTGTGGGGGAGGGGAGAGTGACTGTGGGGGGTGTTTTATATAGTTTTTAAATAAAATTATTGAGCTTTTTGAAAGAGAAAGATAAATTAATGTATCATTATTATGTTATTTGTAGAGTAGAAGTAGTAATTAGGATAATAAAAATAACATAGTTTGATATAATAAAAACTGTGTACTTTTGTGTAATAAAACTTAAAAGGTAGTGATAGTTTCATCAGTAATTGAAGATACAAACTATATAAATAGGAATGTGCAGTTTACATAAGAAGCTTTAGTTATATTTAGGAGTTTTTTTTACCCCCGCAGTCACTAATTTTATGTGTAACGATGAATATTCTATGGCTATAGTACAAAATGCATAGGAATACGATAAAAGGTATATTAACTACATGTTAGTTTTGAATTACAAAAGTTTATGTCTGGAGGTCAGATAGGCAGTCGCTCTATATGGCATACTCATATTCAGCTGCTTCCAGTTAGAATGAAAGCCGACCACAACACAGTAGGGGAAAGGCTTAACAGAAAGATGTTTAAAGGCTTACATAGCGCCTCTGCTTCCACCAAGCAAAAAAAAAAGAATCAAATATACTTTAACAAACGCTAAAGAGCAATCTCTTTAGGTGTACTTTTCATTGTCATCATGACAATTTGACGATACAATGTGAATTATATCTAAATAATATTATTTAAATATGGTCTTTAAGTACTGCTGACTAAAAGGCCATATTTGAATAATATTATTTTCCCTTTTTGGAACCGTTACTGTTACTGCTGGAAGGAATATCCTAGATATTCTTATAGCCATAAAATAGCCATCGTTAAGTTAATAATATTGTATGTGTAATCACTCATACGGTAATGGTGTGGTGGTAATGGTGTTGGTAGTTTGAAAACGTTTCCTATGTGTACAGTCAGCAGCAAAAGTTACTGGTTGTTTATTAAATACTGTGTGAAAAAAAATGTTTGAAAATAGAGTTTTTGCGCAATTAAAAGTTTTAAGAGATATTTAAATGATAATTTAATGGTAATTTTTGAATGAGGAAAATATGACACATATTTTATTACTCGACGTCGGTAAACATCATAGACAAACTTTTGCTGCTGACTACTTTTTTTATATTATTATTTTTGTGAATTATGATGGAGTTTGTCAGGTCAGATTCTTTAGCTATATACTTGGATAGAGTGCAAAAGTTTGAAAATAAATTAATGAGGCACCTTAAAACATGAATAAACATTAATTTGAAAGCAAAATTCCTGATCAACTCTTATTGTTCACACATTTTTTCCCTTTATATTTTAACTTATTTCTCTTTTTTTTCATTTTTGTGAATGGTTTAATTTTTTTTCTTTATTTTTACCCTCCTAACTTCAATTTTACTAAAAACAAAAATGGTCTTGGATTTTTTTTACTAACGAATTTCAAAGCGAAAGGAAGTATTTTTTTTACAATAAAGGGTAAAAATAAATAAAAAATATACCATTTTCAATGGTTATGGTGACTTATACTAGAGGCCGAAATCGCTGAATCTATCCCAACTGCCGCGAGTTGAAGCCTTGTTCAGGAACTTTGACGCGACCATGAGGAAAACATATGACATTCTCACAATATCTCCAAGGGTGGAAAAGGTTTTTTTTTACATTTTTTTTGCATTTTGTATTGTTTTTTTTGTTGTTATTTTCATTTAGTATGGCTTTTGTGATGTTTCCGTCTGTTCTTTAGATGTTCATCGTCAATAGTTTTTTTTGTAATTTTTTTTTTTCGTCACTTTCATTAGCTGTTGTGATGTTTCGCTAATATAGCTTTTTTTTCACGCGGTAATTGTTGGAGATTTTCAATATTTTTTTTTTCATTTCATTTCTTTTTTCAAAGAACAATTTACATTGTATCTGAATGTTTGTGTGAAATAGTCTGTAGTCTTTTTCTCACGATTTTTGTATTTAAAAATAAGTTTTAGACTCGCTTTTAGATTTCTTTAAAAATCATTCTCAACGCACACTTACTCAAAAAATCCTTCTAAGTATTTTTAAAGGAACATTTAGTTTCAAGTTCTTGTGTCTAGTTTTCGATTTTTCATTCACCTTGATTTAAAAATGTGACATCGCGGCCCCCTTTTTTTAACGATGGGAAATCATCATAATGACCCCTCCCGATGGAGTGTCAGACTTTTACTGACTAGAACCCACCGTGTTCCTTCGGGAGCCCTTTGTATGCCAGGGACAAGGTATCTCTTTCGAACAACCCGCAGCCTCGACAGACATCGCGGCCCCCTTGACAGAAAGTGGTGATTAACGCTCATTCCTTCTGTGTATGAAAAGAGCCCGCAGCACGTACGTGGCACCATAAATAGATTATTTATTTCAGTAAAGGATCTGTTCAATATTTTTCATGTTTTTTTTATGCATTTTGTTATGTGCATGTTTATTGTTAACGAGCCACGCACACTGCAAACTTTTAGTCGGCCGATAGTTTGATCGCGCTCATAAATCAGTATGGAGGTGAATGATAGTGTGCACATTACAACCATCAGGTATCCGGCTGATATCAACCTGACTATAAAGTTTATGATAAAACTAGCTTTTGCCACTAGATTAGCCCAGGTAAAACTTAAAATCCCGTTTTTTTCGTTCCCGTGGGAATTTTGTGAAATCCTTTCTTATCTCGCGTGTGTTTTAAGATGAACTTCTGTGCAAAATTTCAGCTTTATAATTTCATGGTTTTGGGCCCTGCGTTAATGAGTCAGTAAATGAGCTAGGACTTAGATTTTTATGTGTATAGAAGAAGACTATCAGCCAACTATCGGCCGATAGTTTAGTCTGCAATGTGAGGGGGCTCTATATTTGCATTAAAGCATTATATTTGCATGGCTTATGCATTGTGTGTTGGCTTTATTTTGTGAGCTTCTTGTATGTTTGCCGTAACAGTTTTGTACTTAATTTAAAATGTTTTATTTTAATGGTTCCGCCAAAAATGATCAATTATTTCTTATATACATAGATGGTTTTACTGTAATATTTAATTATTTTCGTATTAATAAAATAATGATATTTTGACGGAACCATAGTTATTTTACACGCATTTAACTATTTGCATGTGTATTGATGAAGAATAATTATGATAAGTCTATTTATTAAAAGGTCTCAATATCGTATATGAATTGATTGAAAAAACATTTGCTGGATCCAAAAATATAATTATATCATGAGGCCTATGTCGAATAGAGGAATAAAAATATGTCTAAAAATGATTTATACTACATTTATCTCGTAATTGAGTACCAGACTACATTCACAAAAGAGATATCTATTTTTCTTTTTTACTTTTAAATGTTTTAAAATTAACATAATTATTCTTCAAAAAATGTTTTTAATGTTGAGCACTTATATTTATGTTGTTTTATGTTTGTCGACGTTAGGTAACGATTAATTTGTCGAAAAGTCGCGCGACTGAGACGCGGACGCGACACCACACCGACGATTCGTCGCTCGGCAGTTTTAAGTATGAGGTGCGATTTATTTTTGTTTATTTTTTGGTTATTTTTTTTATTACTGTGCTTGAATTTTTTTGTTCCAAGGTAAGTGATAAGGCAAAGTAAAATTATTTAATTCATTTTAGGTCTTCACAAAGTACCTATGAATTTCAGAAAATTTCGCTACAAAATCAGCAAGTGCGGTTTAAAGAGAACGTCAAGATCTAAAACTTTAGATAGATAGATAGGGTTTCCTGGGTAACTGGGTTGAGGAGATCAGTCGGTCCAAGCGGCACACTGGTACAGCCAGCAGGCCACCCTACCCGAATCTGTCAAATTTTACCAATCAAACATTAACCTCCCACTATTGTAATAAGGTTGAAAATCTATTGAAGAAATTTGATAGATTACAGTTAAGACTGTAAGCCGACCCTAACATAAGAAAAGTCTAAACATATGATGAACATCAATTCCAGGACCAGGAGTCGACAGAACACGACGGTGATATCGAAGACATATCGGATGGCGAGAGGACTTCATCATCAGAGCGAGGCAACAGGACTACGTATTATCCTGGCAATAATGATGATGAGACCCCTGGGTGAGTTGGTAGTTGGAGTTTAGACCTTGTGTGGTTGGGTGAAGATTGAATTTTAGATAGCTTACCATACCAGGATAAAATATTAAACATTCCGATTCATACATCGATTATTTAAGTTATTAACCATTAATATTTATTTAGTTCATTTAAAATATTAAAAAAATATAGTTTACTGAGTAATTAACAAAGAGACAATATTTTAAAATAACTTTATTTTGTTGGTTTATTTGCCATAGCTCTAAAGCAGTTTGCGTGTGATGGAAAAATTAGAACTGTTAAGGAACTCACGATAACGCAAAAATAGTATAGTTATGATGATATGTAGCGATAATGATCAATGTAATTTTCCAGTGAGTTCATGGTGAACGCGATGGATGCTGAAGAGCTTCGAGAATCCATGCGTCGTTCGAAGCGGTGGACGGGAGAGGCGCGACTGGAACTGCCCCCCCCTCACGCCAAGCTTAGTGGCACTCCTCAGGACTCGGATGATGATGAGGTAATGTACATAATGCTTCTATTTGTTTGAGGGGTTTTTTGTAGGTTCGGGTGTAGTGGTCGAAAGCGTGACTGTCGAGCATAGGGTTCCGGGGAGTATAGGGATTTCGGGATAAGGCCGAAGTTTTGTGGGTTTCAGAAACATACCCTCCATGGGAGACTCCGCAACCGAATATCGAAACATCCTGTGGCAGTATTTCCTAAAAATAATGCGTTTGCATATTTCTTAACACCTCGAACGCCAAGCGTTCGACAAACAATAGTTTTTCTATTGTGTCTGGGACCAATGGTGTCCAATGTTTTTGTAAAGTACGACACATGGGCTATGTAACACGGCAGAATTTTCTGAGACTAGCGCGTTCAAGCAAAGTAACTCTTCGACTATAATATGTACAGATAAATATTTGAAAAACAACATATTTTCTATTATTCAACTATTACACAAATACCTATAATCATAATTCACAATTAAATAAATTTTTCTCCCAGGTATCGACCCCGTCCGGCGACAACACGGAACGCAACCCGCTGTCCGGTTCGTGCGAGTCGTTGGACACGGCGGGGCGGCGCGAGAAGTACATCAAGTCGGCCTTCGATAGCCTTAGTGGGGCTGAGATGGATGCTACTTTGACTGGAGGTAAGAGTTTTATGACAACTATTATAGGTACCGATAAAAATGTCGTGGTGGCTTAGTGGGTAAAGCACCAACCTCTCAAGTTTGAGTGTGTGGGTTTGACTCCAGGTCAGGCAAGTACCAATGCAATATTTTCAAGTTTGTATGTACAGACAACAGCACATCAAGTTACCACAATCTTTCAAATTTCTGCAATCGATTTTCAACCTTATCACAATGGAGGTAGGTTAATGTTTGACTGGTAAAAAATTACAGATTCGTTTACGTTGACCTGCTGTTGTCTGTACTTACAAAGTATATCTTAGACACCAGTGGCTGATAAAAAGTGAAGGAAAATATTTTGAAGAAACCTGGACTATAAAGCCATCAACCCGCATTGAGCAAAATCGGGCTTATAAATGCGACACATTCCTAGCCGAGAAAATATAGTTGTCGATTGTTATGGTTCTTGGAGAGCCCGTGGCTAAGTCAAAGGCGCGGATCAACCGGTTGTAGGGTAAAGCAATGCTGCGCGGATAGGTGACCATCTTGTCATGACGAGTTCTTCGGTGTTTCGGAAGGCACGATCAATTGGTGACACCCCCGTTATTTGATCATCTTTGGCAGTCGTTACGGGTATTCCGAAGGCAGAAAGTTTAACAACTAGTCCTATCAAGGGCCTGTTGTTGCAATGTCTGATCTCCGTATAATTCAGTTGAGGGAACAGATAGACAGGCTCTTTATGTGGCATACTAGTACTCAGCAGACTCCGGTGAGCTTGGAAGTCGATGCCAGAATATTTTCTAAAAGGCTAGGCAGGTGATGTCTTGTAATTAAATGATGTAAATGAACAATGATGATGATGGCGTCCTAGCCGATTGTCGGCCACGGCGGCTGTTCTCATATAAGGAGATCAGTTAGCTGCACAAGACTTATTATAGTGCACAAACATTTGTGCAGACACAGGTGCACTTAAATGATCTAAATAAATATCTATTTCCCAGGCAACACATCACTCTCATCCCAGCACCTGTCCCGCGCCCCCCTGCCGGCGCCGCGGCCGTCCCCCGCGCCGCGCGCGCCGCGCACGCCGGACCCCGACGCGGCGCGCCGGAGGGAGGAACTCAACCGACGGATATTGGAAACTAGGAGGCAGTTGGAGAGCGTGAGTATAAATATGTGTTAAATTATCTTTATGTTAGGGTAAGACTGGGTCCTATGTGGGTGAATCAACGCGAATGGGCTGCGAAGCGATCCAAAGCGAATGTCGCCCCACGTCACGGAGGATACCTCAACAGAAATCGACTATTTAATGATTTTGCATCGCGCTAAATCGCTTCGCGTTCGCATCCATATCATTCAAGTAGGAAGCACACTTTTTCCAAAAAGGTTTGATTACTACTAAATAAATGAACATTTCTTTACCATTTTAGTTATTTTTTTTTATAATCTTGTTAATAAGTATATATATTTTTTATTGTAAATAAATACGAAAACCTTTTCATAAATCCTAAATACAAACTAAACATTACTTTTCTTCCACCAGGTGGCGTTCCGTTCAAACCTAAAATCCAGTCAATCCACCACAGACTTATCATACATTCCTGAAAAGGATAGCTCGAGACGCAACCGACCAGTTTCTATGGCTATCCCATCCAATTCCAGGCCTTATGGTGAGTTACTTCACTTGTGCGCCAAACTAAATCTTTTTGTTAAGGATATTGAGCATTGAATGTAGATTTGTGTCGAAAATTTTCCAAAATCTGAGAATTCGTGGGACTATATAGCATTTTTAAGAAACTTCCCACATCTGGATAAAAAGTAGCCTATATGTTATTCTGATATGTTAGCTATATAATAGGCATGACGACAGGGTAAAAAATAAGCAAATCCATTTAGTCCGTAATTTAGATTATCGCAAAATATTGGACACGTATTTTTTGTTTTTAAAAATCTATCAATAATAACAAAGATAATGAGTATCAAAGTTCAGGAGTGGGGGGTCCTGACGTCACGCCTATGTCAAAATTGTACGTAGGCGTGACGTCACGCGCAATTTCAGCGGTCTATAACTACGTAATTATTTGTTTAGATGAAAAACGAAAAAATACGTATGCAATATTTTTTTATAACCTAAAAGACGGACTAATTAGATTTTTTTAGTCGTCATGCCTATTGTCAAGTTTCATCAAAATCCATGCGGTTGTTTTTGCCTAAAAGAGGAAAAACATCCGTACATACAAACTTAACATTAGTATGAATATAAGAAATAAAATATAATTAACTTGAACCACTGAAATAAAAGTGCTCAATATCCTTTTAAATAAAGCAAAAATACATTAATTTAAACAAAATTAAATTATCAATGACAAAAATATTTTACTGTGTAAATCGAAAGTGTGATTTCAATAATGTGTGACATCATTTATTATTTATAAACGCTTTATTCACTCATATACAGACGTCAGCAGGTCCACCTACCCAAACCTGTCAAATTTTACCAATCGAACATTAACCTTCCACTATTGTGATAAGGTTGAAAATCTATTGAAGACATTTGACAGATTGAGGTAGGTTACTGTGCTGACGTATGCACCTCAAACAAAAGCTATTGAAAAAGAACATGAATTCATGAAATACGTCATTATAAATACATCTAAGTTACCGCAACTACACTAAATGCGGAATTCAATATTCTGTCTATCGCTGGATTTGCTTACTAGAGATAGGACTTTGACATCACTTGTATGGGTCTAATGTCAAAATTCTATCTCTAGTAAGCAAATCCAGAGATAGATAGGTTATTGGGAACGGCCGTTAAAGCGTTTATAAGTAAACTATCATCGCTATATACTAACAAACACTTGTTCCCTTAACGCTGACCAGGAATTGTACCATGTCCAGAAGAAACCTTGGACAGTCTAAATTCGAACTATTTCGACAGCTTAAACCCTTACCTCGACTATCGAAACAAGAACCCCTACGCTATCCCCGCGAATTTAAACCATAAAATAATCCCAGATTATTTAGACAATGTAGCACCTTACGTGCCGCCCCATGCAAATGTGTCGACAACTCAAAGTGATAGGCGAAATATGCACTATATCCCGTTTGATACAAAACCTATGATTTTCAAAGAGCAACTGCCACAAAAACCTCTAGCATTTACCGTAGATATGAAAAAACCGGCACCATCTAAAGTTTTCAACCGTCTATTTCCCGAAAAAGAACCGAAACCGAGAAATTTTACGTTAAATTTGACTAAGAATGATGAGAAACCTGTTGTACCTAAGTCTACGAAACCAGCTCGGAGTATATTTAAGAATTACAAGTCTTGTCCAGTCTCCCCGGTATCCGAAGAGTGCAAATGGGCTGACAAGGCCAACCAACAGAATCAGAAGCCTGATACAAATTCTCTAGACCCTAAAAAGCGGAATTCTTTAAGCTTTTTCGTAGGTTTTGATGGTAAAAATATGAGAGATAGTGGCAAAAGTATCGTAGATACTATAAAGTCGGATACAGAAAAAATGATCGCTGAAATAACAAAGAAATATGGTGATTTAGATGAGTATGATGTTGCAAGAGGTCAAGATGACCTCGATTTGAAACCTACCAAAGAAAAAGACGACGGTAATTTCTCATCAGATTCTTTAGAAGATTGCAGTTTAAGCCAAGATGCTAGTTGTAAGAACAAATTGTTCTCCAAAAAAGTTTGTAAAAAACACACTAAGAATCTACCAAGACGAGCTGTTTCGAACTATGAAATCTACGGCGGAGAAAAGCCTGTAGTACCTGCGAAGCCGGCTTATATAGCCAATCAGAAGAGTTCTACATTGCCTAGAAACATGCCTTCGAATCTAGACGATATCGATGAAGATTCCATGAAGTACAACCCTAATATGTATCGATGTCAAAATGTGTTGACCAAGAGGTGCGTCACGAGATCCAATGAATCGGTTTTGAGTGACAATTCTAATTGTTCCAGTATCTCTAATGAGATTTTCTTAAAGTATGGTAACGAGGTTGCTTTCCAACAAGCGAAATTTGACGGCAGTCGCTACAATTTGAATGATTCACAAAATTGTTCGTACGAAAACATACACGAAACTGATTATTTAGAAAACCATCGGCACAGCAGTGCAAGTTTCTTCTTAAACCAAAAGAAATATATGAAAAACAGCTGCAGCCAGGAATCTGTGTTATCAGACGACTTTTTGGATAACGAAAACCAACTTTGCAGAACAAATTGTAATTCTTTAGAAAGTGTCTTATCTGATGATTCAGAATGTACCAAAAGCGCTCCTTTAGAAATGTTATTCGATGGCGCCAAGCCTAAAAAACAACAAAAAAATCAAAGCATGCCACGGAGCAGTAAAAGCTGTTACGAATTTGATAATACTTCTAAAAGTTACGGATCAAGTCCTAACAACGCTTATTTCGGGTACATGTATAATAATTACTTAGGAGAAGCTTCTAGTCCTAATTACAGAGAAAGTAAACCAAATACTGTGACTGCGACTCCTAAACCGGCTACTAAAGTCTACGGATTCGACATCCCAGTCGACGGACACAAAACAGTCACTAGGTCTAAAAGTTTGTACGATTCATCGTCAAAACAACCTCCACCGGCTAAGAATATTGCGTATTATTTCGACGGAAATAATATTCAGCAGTATAACAAGGAGAAGAAGTTGAGTGATGAAATACCACGGTTAAATAAGACTGATTATATGGTGAATACGAGTAAATCTCTGCAGCCAAAATTCGCTGATAAGTACAAGAGTGAAATGCAAGGTTGTGAGCAAAATGCTATGGTCAAATCTAAGAGTTGCAGTTTCGAAGTCGTGTTAGAACCAGCTTCGAAACCGAATCCTTTGAAAAATCTGATGGAAAAGCGAAACTCGCATGTGCAAAAGAATTTGGAGAAATTCGAAGAGCAGATTAGAAAGAACACGCAAACTAAAGTTAATAAGAATCAGTTAAATAAAGAGAAATCTAACGGTAAATATAATAACGCTACTAAAAGTCTTGAAAGAGGTTCAGGACAGAAGAATAACAACACTAAAATAACAATGGAATTTGTTCCACATAAGCCTCCGAAACCTATCAAAAGAACTTCTTCAGTCAAAATGAATAACAGACTTAAAGCGGGCATTGAAAAATCAGGGCTGACATCATCAATATCGTCTCAGTATAAAGCGAAATTAGATGGCCTGCATAACAAAAACTATCTAGCCAATAAGAGGCCAGAAGATGCGAATTCAAACGTAGAACCCGATAATAGTGAGAAACATTTCGACGTGTTCGTCAAAGAAAAAGATGTGAATGAAAATAAGTCAGAAATACAAATGGACAGCTTAGAAGTTTATGCAATGCAACGAATGGAAAGACTAAAACAAGTCAGCATGGACTCTTTAGACGTTGACGCAAATGATTTTGCCAAAGATTCTTTAGACTATTACGCGGAACAGGATAATAAACTATACGCAAAAACAGCTAAAGATCAGTTGAATTTAAAATTAGCTAGAAACGATTTATCAAGACCTTCGCACAGCCGACAGAGCGAGACTAAAGAGAATATCTCCCCAGAAATGAGTGATGAAATAAAAAAATACAAGAACATCGAAAGAAAAATAGAGATAATAAACAAATTAGTTGAAATGGAAGAGAAAAGAATCCTACAAGAGAAAATACTCAAAGAATGGAGGATGAGACCTTTGAAAGCTAACATAAATGACGGGAAAGGGGTTGTCAAATTGCTATCTAGGAAGTTTGAAAAACTTGCCACTAAACAGTCGTCAACCGTTCACAATTTCGCGTCGTTAACTTTAGAAGAGGCTGATACGGACACCGACACAAATTCAGATAATAAAGAAATAAAAAGAAACTTAAGTCTACCAGACATACTAGATTCAGACCAAATAGGTGGTTTAGTCACCGTTGGACGAGACATAACGAACGAGGCCGGTAACACAGGACCTATTGAAGATGTGAAACTAAATAACACCATACAGGCAGAAGTAGGAGTCCCACCAAAAAGTCTAAAGCAAAGAGTCTACAACGAAATGGTTATACCAAAAACAGACGTCCATTTAGACAGCGAAAATTACGAATCTTCAACCACAAGTTCTAGTTGCACAAATTCACCGAAAAGGCTATCTTTTTATGGCTTTAATCGACCAAAAACTCCATTTAGGAAGATTATAAGAGGTCCTACGCCACGACTGTGTATGGAAAACCGTCTTTTTCCGCATAAAATAAGACCGGTACTTTACGGTTCGCCTAGGGGTTCTTGTTTAGCGAAAAGGGTTCCTGTCGAAAAACCGGTTTTGCCATCGAAATTCTCGCCAACGCAAGGTTTGGGACGCACGTGACAAATTATTTGATGTCGTTATGGTCCCTTTTATTTGCGTTTATGATTTTGAAAGTAGATTTTTTGGTGTATAGAAAATTGGTCTTTAATGTTCTTAAAAAGCTGTTTATAACGTGTCCATGAAATAAAATGTACGGCCCACTTCACAGGTTTCAGATAAAGTTCTTGATAGCCAAGTTCTTGATAGCCATTTCTTGATGAAGATTAAGACAGATCTTGCCTTAGAAAAAATGACAAAATTAAAAACATTTCTATGATATAATCTGCCAGATATCAGCTATCTACAACTTTATCTGGATCTCTGAAATTGGCCGGTAGTGTTGTAGAATTTTTCTAGGTAACAATATTGAGAAAAAAATCACTGCTTTCAGGTATTACCTTGGCAACTGGATTACCCTAGTTATTAAATTCCCATAAAAACCAAAGAATATTAAAAGACCAATATAAAATACCAAAAAAAAAACACCATAAAATTATGTGATATCTTGTGAATTTCGCCCAAATTGATAAATTATTCTCTATAACGTCCATGCAAATATATATATATTATACTATACAGCACGGCAGATTCACGACATGTCACTCCGCATCGCTTTTTATATATTTTTTCAGGATTTTTTTTCAGCATGCATGATTTTAGGCATATGCAGAGATTTTTTATGCATGCATGATGTGTATTTTTTTTGTTTGTGTGCTTAATTATAGCTGTCTGAATGGTGAAAAAGTTTAATTCATTCAAATAGCAATTGATCAATTTATTCAATAAAAATATATCAAATATAAAATAGATGACATTAGATGAATAGGTACTATAGATGATTATTATAGATGAATACCTAAAATTGCATTTTATGTGTGTTTTACATATCACAAATAAATTTGTGTTCTTGCAAAACTCACCATAAGACTCACGGCCAGTTTCACAGGTTGCCGATAAAGTTCTAGATAACTATCTGACAGATAGTGCCATAGAAATGTTTTTAATTTTGTCAACTTTTCTATGGCATGATCTGTCAGGTAGCTATCTAGGACTCTATATAGTACCTGTGAAACTGCCCACTAGTCTTCTAGAGTACTACAAAACTAAAAATTTCCACCAAAAATCAGAACCCCTTCTTTTTCTAAATCGGCAAAAATCACCTTCAGCTCGCTATAATCGCATGTTATTGATAAGCAAACGTGTTACCAGCGAATCGTAATCAACTGTCTGCCTCGGATCGGGAGGAGGAGACGACGGGCATGAGACGAGCGATCTCCCTCTCTGACCTGGCTGCTAAACCTATGCCAGCGCCGAGGACACCGCAAGGTGCGTTTGGTGGCGGTAGAAACGGTGGTTGTGTGCTAGAAACTGGTTTAATCTGGGTTTGGGTCGGTTTAATCAGGTTTGGGTAGATTTGGGTGGGTTTAATCCGGTTTGGGCTGGGTTAATCGGGTTGGGGCTAGTACAATTTGGTTTGGGTCGGTTTAATCAGGTTGGGACTAGTTTAATTCGGTTTGGGGTCGGCTTAATCTGGTTTTATCGGGTTTGGGTTGGTTTTAATTGTGTAAAATTTGTCTGATTTTAAAAAATGTTGGATTTATTTGGGTTACATTTTATTTGCAATATTAGTTTGACATGTTTCTTATTAACAAAAATGTCAAACAAATATTTGTCGAGGTAAAAGTGAGCATTGAAAAACAGGCTTTTTTGATCGGATTTTAAACTTGTAATCAGGTTCAAAAACTACTAATCTTTGTAGTATGAATAATGAATTTCATACTTATGTAATTTGCTAACATTAAAATTTGAGATGATTAATAGTGGGAATTAATCAATAACCGCCTTATTATAAAACCTTCATTAAATCTCACCGGTTTTAGTACTAGCTTTAGGCTTGGTTGTTCGATTTAACTTTAGCTTAACCTTAACTGTCCGTGGAATGTCCGCCCATTGGTAAATTTTCGACGTGACAGCTGCATGATCAATGAGCGGCCTTTTCACGGCCGGTTAAGGTTAAGTTATAGTTAAGTTAAATCGAACAACCCAGCCTTAGACCATTAACTTTGTTCGAGACAATGGTTAGACCTAGTTCAAAAGCCGGTAATCTTTTGATAGTACGTTTTATAATAAGAGGGTATGGGTCTATTTATTTATTTATTTATACCACTGACCTCTACAATGGCTGATGTCAAGGTTTTTTAGGCCTGTTTGATAATCGCCATTTTGGCGCTGTCGGACGTAGCGAGTTTCTGTGGTACTAAAACAGTGGCCCCTTATTGGTATATCAGCCACGTCATATAAATCATAAAGTGTCAAACCTCATTGTTTTCAAAAAATGAACAGAACAGTTTGCAGCCATTTGCATTAAACGTCAAAATTAGTTCGCTGGACACTCGCTAGTGGCGCTTCAAAGCGACACAAAAAAATCGCTGTCAAAAGCTTGGAACAGCTTGTCCAGTGGTATTATAGAAGTCAGTGGTCTATACTGTTCGTAACCTAATGTAAACTTGTCGGTCCTGCGCCAGACCTCTCTCCGGTGGTGTCGGATTGCCGTCCCATCGCGCTATGAGAGTGAGGGAATAGAGAGTGCAAGCAGCGTTTTATTTGTAGATTGTAATAGATATTCTAACCGCACTTATATTAAGTATATCTTTTAGCACGCTTCTTTAAGTTTACCGTAGTAATTGTAGATTGATAATTAACAATAATGTTAAATAATTTTAATTACTTTTTTAACTTATTAACCTTTCTACGTTGCTTTTGTATATAGCTCTATTGTTATTAATACCTACTGACATAATTATTAGCATTATATTTCTTTAATACTCCTGTCTATACTTATTTTTAAATGGACAAAGTTTGGTAATAATATAATCTTAAAAAAAAAAAGATATACTTACCTGTGTTTTTGGGAGAAAAGAAGTTTTGTCACGAATAACATATTCCTCTATTTATTTTCAAATAATAAAAAGACAGCCAAAAGCAAAAACATGATGTTCTTCTTGCCTCAAAAGAACTTCTAAAAATATCCCAAAATATTTTTTGCTATAATACCAAACGCAAGCGACCCCTATTTTCAACCAAAACAATTTTAAATCTTGTCTCCCTTATTCCATAATAACCCCATCTACAGTATAACTCAGATATTAACCCAAGTATACGTACACAGCGTCTTCAAAGCCTTCGACGCCACAAAACGGCAACAATAGCAAGTCCCCCGGGAACTTCGCGCGACCGGCGCCGCGGTATAACAACAAGTCTAACATGACTAGGAGCTCCAGTGTCGGGGTTTTGAACCAGGTAAGTTGTAGGTAGTAAAATTAACTCAGTTTGTTTTTAAGTCAAAACTGTTGCACTGATTCAAATGGGTATGTACAGACAACAGCAGGTCAACGTATACGAATCTGTCAAACTTTACCAATCGAACATTAACCTACCGCCATTGTGATAAGGTTGAAAATCTGTCTGCCTCGTTGGTCTAGTTGTTGCATAGCCGACTGCTGATCACGAGGTCTCGGGTTCGATTCCCGGGACGGGCCGAAATCGCTTTGTGGGTTTTAGAAACTTTCATAAAGCAGCCCGGAGTTGGAAGTTGGTGATTGATACACCCGTGCATCGGAGAGCACGTTAATGTCGGTCCTGCGCCTGATCTCTCTCCGGTCGTGTCGGATTGCCGTCCCATCGGGTTATGAGAGTGAGGGAATAGGGAGTGCACCTGTGT
>NWSH02000305.1:3185053-3227997 GCA_002382865.2 Heliothis virescens | reverse complement strand
ACTGGTTCTCAGATGCATCCGGTAAGACCGGAAGTCGACCCCAAATGAGTTGGGAAAAGGCTAGGCAGATGATGATATCATATACTAACAATGTTTATTTTCTTTTTTCAGAAGCCACGAACACAAGCAACCCAGCTATGTCACTAATAGAGCAATACTCAGACATCTTACTAAATATGATGCAGACTAAGATGGTCAACCAGTTCTCACAACCTCAGAGCCTACCACCAAACACGAGGGAACCAGGCAACGAAAGCTAGTAGCGGTAGAAACGGTGAGGAAACTTTGGTAGAAATCTGAAAAACTTTGGTAGAAACCATGATAACTTTGGTAGAAACCGTGTTGGAGCTTAGAAAGTGTCTGTGGTTTTGTGACTAGAAACGTGTGGTTTTTGGAAAAATGTGTAGTGACTGTGTCTCTGATTTAGTGTCGGAACTTTAAAAAATAATCGTTATAATCTTTGGTATTATTGTTGTAACCAAAATCGACCTTTTTAACCAAAATATACTAGTAATAACTATTGTTAAATGTGAAATCGATTTGTGAAAATACATCTGTCCATGATAGAAAAATAATCGTTTAAATCGATTCGAAGTAAAACATCGATATGTAATCGATTACTTTAATCGATTTGCGCCGATTATCGTTAAAGAAAGTGATATGTAAGTAACTTTAGTAATTATTAAGCCCTTTGTGAGTGCAATTGGAAGTCAAAATATTGTTCTTTAAAAGCCTGTTTAATTATGAATATTAGATACTAGGTTTGCATCGCTGTTTCACCTGATTTTTCTTATATTTCTGTTTTTCTTAGTATTCTAACTTACCTTTTATATCTATGTAAATCTAATTTAGTTTTATCTTCCAGAATTGGGGTTGTTAAATCCGTTATGGCAATCCTGAAATCTTTTTAAATAGTAGAAAATACGCTTAGGGCCAGTTGAATATGTTTCAGATAAAGTTCTAGATAGTTATCTGACAGATAAAGCCATAGAAAAGTAGTCAAAATGAAAACATTTCTATGGTTTAATCTGTTAGATAGCTGTATTATCTGGACCATGTAAAACGGGCATTTAATATCTTCTATTCAAATTAACTAGGCTTCTAAAGTTACATACCCCCGAATCGAGAATGACGTCACAACAATGACGTATTAAAAATGTAAATAACGATTTTAAATTAAAAACAACTAATCTAAGTCGTAATAGTTACATTTGTCAATTTTTAAAATGAAACAGTTGCTGTTTTGTAGCGACGCCGCCATCTTAAATTTTAAACTTAAAACAACGCCATCTGTGTTTTTTTAGGTTGAACTACGGGCGTTAGGATGTAACGACTATTATGCCGGTATAAAAATCTTCAAATATTCTTCCAAATACTTATTGAAAACTGGAAGAATTCTAAATAATTTCTTACTTTTTGCAATTACTCTATAAACTATATATTTTCCGCGGTTTCACCCGCGTATACATGCCTATAAAAGGAATCCATAATATGAAAAAAAATAATAAACTTAAAGAATTTTTGACAGAACTTTTTTTTATGAAAAAAGTTTATTCGTCGAAAAATGGATTTTGTGATAATCATTTGAAATGGAAATAATTTGATGGAATTATAAGCACGTAGGTTGACAACCTACCGAGTTATTTTTTCTCAATATTTCCATAAAATATTAAATTCTATATGATTTTACATGATCTTCAGATTCCACCGGTGTGCGGTGCGGCACTGTGACGCACACAAATGTATCTCCTGGTGTATTCACTCTAGCAAACAGTAACATATTGCGTGCGAACATTTGTAACATGTCCGCGAAACTGCAACCTTTGTGCGCGAACACATGCTAGCTGTGGACTTGCGACATAGCGTACCTATATATTTTTGGTTCGCGAACAATTTTGGAAAAACTTCTCCAGAAGGAGCGTTTTCTATAATTATTAAAGTATTAAAAATGGAATATAATTGCATTTAAATTATCATTCCAAATATGTTGAATTATTAATAGCAAAATATTGTTTTCCAATAATAAAGAAATTATAATACAAAAATTCTTGACATTTGCAAAAAATTATAATTTATGGGGTTAAAAAGTAAATTACATTAAATGTCTATTGATTATCCGTCAAATAATAACTTTTAATTTGTTTATATTTACTTAATAAATTATATAATATAATTCTTGTATTGAATTTGAAAAAAATCTCTGAGAAGTTGTAACTTCATTTAAATGTAAATTGATTACAATATCAATTGATGTTTTTAATAAAAAAATGATATTAAAAAAAAATTTGACTGAAAATATAACCATTCCTTAAATGTCGAATTATTTGTAAGTTCTACAAAAAATCGTAATTCGTTTAACATATCACCATAACAAAGCATTTATTTAAATCTTTAAAAAGTTCAAAATAAAAATTCCTTAATTGTATAACAAGAATCAATCATCAAGAATCATTTCTCCTCACATAACTTTGCCACTCCGAAGCTGACTATGCCATAAAAATGGCAATGCTTATCACATTTTAGCGAAATATCTTACGATTTCGCATATTTCAACAATAACATGTCTCTTAGTTTTTTGAGACTTAAATAAAAATGGCGTATTCAAAATTACAAAAACAAATTGTAATTATATTCATGTGAATATTAATAATACTCTTGAAATCACACTTCCTAAACATACATACCCCAACTCATCAACCTACCTCAATCTGTCAAATTTCTTCAATAGATTTTCAACCTTATTACAATAGTGGAAGATTAATGCTCGATTGGTAAAATTTGACAGATTCCGGTAGGTTGCTGGCGTCTGTACATTTTTAAACCATGTATAAAGTATATACCTAAGTTTGTTTTTGTATGTAACTTAATGTCACAAAGTTATACTTGAAAATCCTCTTTTGTAATATTTTTTCTATGTGTATCATTTAGGGTGAAGCCAAACGAGCGTAATTTTGTGAGTAGCAGAATTTCGGTCGCAGAAAATCTGCTACATATGGTTTCATACAAAAGTCCTATTTGATTCACACGGCAACGCAAAATGAGTTGTCTTTTTTGTTTGTAACGATTTTCTGCGACCGAAATTCTGCGACTCACGACTCAAAAAATTACGCTCGTTTGGCCTCAGCTTTAATAAAGAAAAAAAATCTTGGGAACTTGTCAGCGACTAAATTGTACGTCCAAAGAAATGTATGTAATATTTCATAAATAAGGTATCACGGGATAATTATACTTATAAAGGGAAAATGTCTTGATATTGTCAAAACATCTTGACATTACACCGAGTATAGCTCTTGTCAAACTTTTTGTCGTAACGGAACATTGCGCAAGTGGCTGTGCAGAAACACAATTCAGTATCAGCGGGTGACGGGCGGGGGAGGGGGTATGGACACATGCGCGGATTTGTGTGATGAATTTAGATGCGAACCGCCAATAAGTTTGACGGGAGCTTTATAAGTATAACATAACATATATAAATATAAGTGTTACAAAACATTTGAAAAAGTCGCTTATTTTAAGATTAAAATATTACTTACGAAGCAGGCCACATACAAATATTTCTGTCCCTGTCTAGTTTTCATGTTTCACTGTTTTAAGACAGAGACAGCGATATATAAAAAATGTTAAGTAAGATGTATTTTTATGTACTTTTTGTAAATATGTGACTCAATTGTGTTTATAAAACTTTGTAAAGATGCCAGCAGGTCAACCTACCCGAATCTGTAATACCAATTGAATATTAACCTTCCACTATTGTGATAAGGTTGAAAATCTATTGAAGAAAGACAGGTTGAGGTAGGTTGATGTGCTGTCGTCTGTACCACAATAATGAAGAAATGTGTAGTTTAACGTTAATTTATATTAAAATTTATTGCCATCAGCGGAAAAGACTAATTTTAATACTATTTTAAATAATTTCTAAGTTTATAATTTTTTTCTTATAATTTTAAACTGGACTTTGTAATATTTGTTTTTTTTCTTTTGTATAGCGAAACAAAGCACACTAATTTTTAATTTAGGCGAAATAAAATTATATTGAATTTATTTTTTGGTTTCTTTTTTTGTTTTTTACTTGGTTATTGAATATATTTACAACATTCTAATAAAAAAACCTTAAACTAAAAGGCGTCAAAGAATTCCTCCCTATCGCTGTCGACCGGGAGCGTGCCCAAAAGGCTGGCAGCATTGCCACGCTGGATGGCAATGCTTAGTCTTTGTCCAAAGTAGTAACCAGCCTTTTGGTCACCCGAACCCAACCAGCCGTTTGGATAGGTCATTAAAAAGTGCGTGGGCATTCGGACACCACGACCCGAGGGTTTCAACCCCAAACGGTTCGAAAATACTATTTTATTAATAATTATTTTATTTTATTAACGTCATTGAGTCGTATCATTTTATTATTTAGACATTTTCCACAAAATACAACTGTAGGTAACTGGATATTTCAGAAAAGGTGATGGCTTTTTTACATTACCAACTTAACATTGAAACAATTATTTTGCGATTTATCTAACATCAGTAGATTTCCTGGCTGCTGGAGTCTGAAGTATTTCTCTTCCAAAATCCTTTTCGTTCACTAAAGTCAGTTATGTAGAAATATTTATACTTTTAGATATTTTAAAGAGATTTTACCAGTTAAAGGAATTGAATGTAAAACAGAATATTTTTCAGTAAAATTAATATTTAAATCACATGAGATTGAAGTTAATATTTATTTAATTAATTTAAGAGTTTTGTCGTACTAAGTTTGCGAAGGAATTGCTGTATAATGAACTAAATGCGAATATGAGTAATTAATTGTAAATTAATACGACATCTTATGAAATATCGTAAGTTTAAAATAAAATAGGCACAACCTTCCTTTTTTTCAGCGTTTATCATTTCTTAACTACACTAGCCGTTTTCGCAGTAAAAAATGTATTGATATACCTTGGCTATCCTTATTTGACTAAACAATAGGCTTGTGGAATGAATAATAAAAAGTAATTAGTTCGTCTTATAAATAGCCTTAAGATATTAGACACGTTTTTATGAATTTTTGTACACACACAATAGAGAAACACCATGGAATAGAAAGAAATTACAAAGGGAGTGCTTATTTTATTATTAGAAATCTCTTCCAGCATACCTGCGAAAGGAAAATAGGAATGAAAGAGATGTAGACAGTGTGTAAATAGAGAAAAGGAAATAGAAATTCAATTGAAAGAAAATAACTGTTTATTATGCCTACTCAAACAATACATACAGAATATTATTTAAATGTTTTTTTTATCTATACTTAATATTATAAAGCTGAAGAGTTTGTTTGTTTGAACGCGCTAATCTCTAGAACTACTGGTCCTATTTGAAAAATTCTTTCAGTGTTAGATAGCCCATTTATCGAGGAAGGCTATAGGTTACTTTTATCCGGTTGCGCCGAGTAGTTCCCACGGAACGCGGGTGAAACTGCTGGCAGAAGCCAGTAAAAAATACGTGTCCAATATTTTTTCTTAATCTAAATGACACCTATTACCAAAAAGTGTGATACCTACCTACATCCCGGCGTTTATAGTGAAATATACAAAAAAAAATTCAACAAGACACTGTCATTTTTAAATAACAAATAATTCATAAGCGTTAACTATTTTCACTTAATTAATGTAAGTTATGGTAATATAGCTCTTAATTACTGGGCCATAGAGTCTAAATTGGCTGGAAGGCTCGAGAAAGTAAGATTTCACCTACTGCTAGAGGTGAGGCAAAAAGAAATACCTTCATCTTCGAAGTCGGCTAAGAAAAAAGTAAAAACAATCATGTACAGGCAACAGCACATCAAGTTACCACAATCTGTCAAATTTCTCCAATAGATTTTCAACCTTATCACAATAGTGGAAGGTTAATGTTCGATTGGTAAAATTTGACAGATTCGGGTAGGTTGACCGGCTGTCTGTGACTACATTCACGCATCAACGTCTGTTTTATAAAAAGGATATCATTCTTTACATCTGATACGGATTTTAAGGTCACTTCTTGCAATTAGAACATTATTGCAATTTGAATAAAGTTCAAAATGGACTTAGGTTTCATGTCATAAGCCTGGACTAACAGAAATCACGCGGTTTTGTCAATCATATTCAAAAGTCAAAAGTCAATCATATTCTCAGATTTAAGATAACTGTCGAGCAGAAAGATATTTTCGTAATAATCAATTAATTTTTATATAATCTACTTATACATACGCTTTAGAATTGCAAATACATCATTAACCAGTAATATACACGCTTCGCCATTTTGAATTAATATAATTAACAAAATGGACGCCCATTTTGGCGGGATTTCTTGTTGTAGTTAAAAATGTACAGTAGGGAGTCAGACATTTTTATGAGAAATAAAAAAATATGCAAAAAAATAGTCTTTTATTTATTTATTTTTCCATAGGAATCCCATATATTATTTACAAAATGTATTTTTGGCTAGACACAAGGACAGGCGTAAGTAAGACAGGGGTCACACGATCAGACTGGCGTCATTCTGGCATCAGTCTCAGACTATCGGACAAAAAACACGGTACATTTTGGACCATCAGTCCGTCAATCAACCGGTTACACGATCATTTTCCCATCATTCTGACCAGACTGATGGACTGGACTGACGCCAGACTGATCGTGTAACCCCTGTCTAAGGCTCTATCTACATCAAGATGGCGGCAGCGGCAGCAGTGTTTTTATAATTCAATAAACAAAACTTTAGCTGCGTATCTTTCTTAGCATTTAAGATAGATTCCTCAGAGTATCTACTTTTGAGACAGCACTAAGGGCCAATTTCAGAAGTTCCAGGTAGTTATCTGATGGATAGTGCCATAGAAATGTTTTTAGTTCTGTCAACTTTTCTAAGGCATGATCTGTCAGGTAGCTACCTAAAACTTTATCTGGAACCTGAGAAACTGGCCCTAAATATCCTAGAAGTAGATATTAGTGGTAATATAATTTCAAATTTAACCAAAATGTTACTAAACATCAAGAGAACGGCCAGCCGTCAAATGATAATTTTCTAACTGCGGAAATCAATATTCTGTCTATCTCTGGATTTGCTTACTAGTGATAGAATTTTGACATTAGCCCCATACAAGTAATGTCAAATTCCTATCTCTGGTAAGCAAATCCAGAGATAGATAGGTTATTGGGAACGGCCGTAAGACTGGTATTTTTTATTTCATCATAGCCTTAAATGACTAGGCATTACTTACTATCTACAACTAAAGGCCGCTGCATACGTAACGGGATAAAATACCACGGACGGGACGGGACGTGATTGCCACGTTCACGACGGGAACGTGTTGTTAATGCATACGTACCGTGACAGTGATTTGAATCTAACGTGCTAGTGTTGTAAAGAAGGAAAGATGGATTTTTTATTTCAAGAAATGGCATTAAATGCTGTTGTTCTTGATGATTAAGTAGTTATGAGCGTGAAGGAGCGAAGTGACTGTACCTACATACGCAGCGGAAACACGGACGGAACGGGCCCCGTCCCGTCCGTGTCGTGACACAATTATGCACTTCTATATACATTTTGTATGGAACGATATTTGTAAAATTTCCCGTTCCGCCCCGTCCCGTCCAGTCCGTGGTATTATCACGTTACGTATGCAGCGGCCTTTAGTAATTATCACAAAATTATCTAGGCTCATCATTTCTGTAGTCTTCAGTAGTTGAAAGGAAAGATTTCTTGTAATTCGCTGCTCGTTTTAATAATTCCAGGATTGGGAAGCGCGGTAAGACGAGACGACGGACGGATGACGTTCGGACTTCTGAAATGAAAAATATAGGTTACGTCAATTTTAGAGTTTCATAGTTGACTGCTAAACTTCGAAATGTAGTAAAATGTAGATACCTAAAGATTTTCTATATTTTTGTTTGAACGCGCTACTCTCAAGAACTACTAATCCGATTTGATTAATTCATGTGTTAGATAGCCCATTTACGGAGGAAGGCTATAGGCTACTTTTTATCCGGGACGCGGGTGAAATAGCTGGCAGAAGCTAGTAACCAAGTAATTGTAACCTACCAACATTTATGTATGTTGGTAGGTACGTCATCTTATACCTATACCTATTAGGTATACAAGATATAACATAGTGCAGTAAAAATTCTGAAATAAATGCTTCCTATACCTAATCCCTACTCCCCTACTAATATTATAAATGCGAGAGTAACTCTGTCTGTCTGTCTGTTCCGCTTTCACGCCTAAACCAGTGAGCCGATTTTGATGAAATTTGGTACAGAGATAGAATAGACCCTGAGGAACAACAAGCTACTTTTATCCGAGTACGGGAAATAGTTCCCTCGGAAAGGGGGCGAAGCCGCTGGCAGAAGCTAGTACTTTATAAAATAAAATACTTACGGGAATTTCTCAACATTTTACTACGAGTATGAGTCTGAGGTCCTATTTCATACAACACTTGGAAGTCCGCGTGATTGCCGTAGCGGAACCCGAAGCCGAAACGATGGTCGTGGCCTAGAATGTCAGGTAAGAAAATAAACAATTAGGGCCAGTTTCCACATGTTGTACTAAGATTCTTAAAATCTAATAGACAGGCATGTGTTGCTGGGGAGTTTGTTGCGCCACTTCTTCCCAGCAAAAACACATAGGAAGTGGAGAAGGGCGAGCGTTTTTGAGGCTGTCTGGTGTAATTTTGACGACGCTCTTTGATTTTGATTTTGATAAACTTCTAGATAGTTATCTGACAGATAATGCCATAGAAATGTTTCTTATTTTGACTAGTTTTCTATGACATTATCTGTCAGTTAAGTAGGTAGGTACCTAGATATAGAACTTGATGAGGAATCTGGAAACTAGGCCCTTATGTCGTAAAAGAACATCACAATAAAAAAAATGAAAAATAGACTCATATTAAGTAGATATAAAGGCCCGTTTTACACATTGCGATTTCATTGCCCGTTGCTTGCCATTTTAATGAAGGAATATTTGACAGACGACCATTTACCTATTGCACGATTACGTTTACACAGTGCAAGTAGCATCTTGCTGCAAAAATGGCAAGCAACGGGCAATTAAATCGCAATGTGTATACGGGCCTTAACAGTTATACAGAAGTAAATTTTTGTGATGGGATCCTTCAGAAAAATTCTCAATCCTCAGTAGCTATAGGTACCTAAGTAATTCTGTACAATAATCTTTGTGAGATGTCGAGTTTCGTTGTATTTCGGAAGACACGTTTTTAAGACGCATTTTTTGGAGTCGGGGTGTTATTTGTTGTCGCTACCTACGTGTAGTCATAAAGTCTTGATAACTAGTCATACCAAGGAGTTGCCCGTGAACGGTTGTGGAGGTCAGATAGGCAGTCGCTAAGTATAGAACACTGGTAATCACCTGCCTCCGGTTAGACTGTAATCCAATCCCAAAATTTTGGGTACACTCCCGGTTGGCAGCGATGAGGAGGAATTTTTCGACGCTATTTTTTAGTTTTAGGTAATTTTAAGTGTGTAAATATTATAAAATAGATAAGTTATTTGTAAATATAACTTATACTAAAAACTTAAATTAATGGTATCATCCCAAAATAGTTGAGAAATTGTCAGGGCTGTCTAGCCTGTTCCCAACTACGTTGGGGTCGGCTTCCAGTCTAACCGGATGCAGCTGAGAACCAGTGTTTTACATGGAGCGACTGCAGAGAGAGCAGAGACTGCCTATATGTGACTTTTATTGAAGTAGGTATCTTATTTTACCTTTAGTGATTGGTGGCGCAAATCCATAGATAGCTGCAAAACCCGCTGGCAAATCCTCTGGTATTATAAGGCCTGCAAATCTGCCGTCTATGTGAACACCCGCTGGGAAAAAAGGATAATTTACAAATAGAGAGGTACTACTTATGTATTATATTTCTGGTGCTAGAGTGAGGTTAAAGGCCGTTGCATGCGTGACGGAATTTTTCACGGACGGAACGGGAAATATTTTAGAAATATCGTTTCATACAAAATGTATATGGAAGCGCATATGTCACGGAGACACGGACGGGACGGGAAATTGGCACTGTGTGTGTGGAGATAATATCGTCGCCAACGATGTAGGTAAGTGTAAGTAACGTGCACAGTAAAAAGCACGTTCCGCCCCGCGCGCGCCCCGTCCCGTCCGTGTTTCCGCTGCGCACAGTTACTCCGTTCGTTCACGGTCTTAACTACTTCATCGTCTAGAGCAATAGCAATTAAAGCCGATTCTTGAAATGAAAAAATCTATCTTTCCTTCTTTACAAAACTAGCGCGTTAGATCCAAATCACTGTTCCGGTACGTATGCATTAACAACACGTTCCCGACTTGGAAAAGGCAGTCACGTCCCGTTCCCGTTCACGCCCCGTCCTACGTCGTTACGTATGCAGCGGCCAAAGTTTAAGAAGACTTATTTATTTTATTTACAAATTTTTGTACACACACAAAGAGAAACACAACGGGAAAGAAAGAATTTACAAAGGTACTAACATAAACAATACATACCTACATAACAATTACTGTACAATATTATAAGTATAAATAAAAAGATAAATACATCAATAATATAAAATACTAGCTGTTTTCCCGCGGTTTCACTCGCGTCTCATGGGAAATACTGCCCGTACCCGGATAAAATATAGCGTGTAGCACTCACGAATAATGTAGCTTTCTACCAGTGAAACAATTTTTTAAATTGGTTCATTACTACCAGAGATTACCTCCTACAAACAAACTTACAAACAATTTTACCTCTTTATAATATTAGTATAGAAATACTCGCAACTATGAAGCAATGGACATATAGGGAGAGATCTTTTCCAAGATTCAAAAAGTTTGAAGTCGCTAACCTACCCTGATGAAAAGGGATAATCAATATGCCTAGCTATTATTTACCTACTCAATACACGCTGTTGGTTTGCATCCTGGTCAAATTCAAGGACGTGATTATGCTAATGATTCTCAACCCAAATCAATAGTAAAAAATGAGTAAGTTTTTTTGTCTTATTAACGGAAATCCGTCAGTGTATACTAGCCGTAATTGAATGCGGCGCGTGTATTAGTAGCCTTATAACCGCGCTGCGCTTTCACACAAACGCAAACGACATAGACTGACGAACGGATTGACTTTATCTACGATTTTGTTTAATTAATTCTGAAATGCTGTTAAATTTCAACAACAAACAAAGCAGTGCATACTAGTCATTTCATTTCAATTGATTATTTCAGTACGTATTTTATGACCACCTCCTGAAATTTGACCAGGGTGCAAATCAACAGCTTGTATGATAGGTAACCGATAGTAAAACAGTTTAGATAAACATGATCAAACTATTTCGGTGCGGAAATTAATTTAAAAAATACTTACATTGAATAATCACGACAAACACACACAACTCGGCATACATTTCCTTTATAATATAAAAAATATTTCCTTCCGACGTTATTTCTTCTTAAATGTTTGACGGCAAATACTTTAGAATAATAAGACACCACGAATGTTGACAATAGAGCATTGTTAGTTTTTCCCACCTAATATAATAGCCTATAGATCGATAATTACATTAGTACGTAATTACGTAACCTTGAATTTAAATATTTTGTTAAATACTTAATTAGACAATGAGATATAATATACATACATAAAGACAATTAATATAGGAACAGGCTTTTGTATACAAATCTATGCATTTTTGCGATGATAATTCGTGCGAGAGTCCTGCGTGCTCGAGATAACGCGATGTGAAGCGAATACAAGGATGTGCCGCGCTGTGGGATTGTTCGAAAGAGTTACCGCGGCCCTGGTACACAAAGGGCTCAAGAAGGAACACGGTGGGTTTTAGTCAGTACAAGTCTGACAATCCTCACGCTCGCTGTGGGGACACACACAGCGGGAGAGGTCATTTGAAGATTTCCCATCGATAATAAAAATGCACATGCCGAGCGGCGCTACGTCACGTAGGCGATTCCAAAAGCAATCTACCTACTGTTTGTTGGCTTCGTGTCGCATCGCGCTGCTTCGTCTAGATTGCTAACATAGGACGCACCATAACGCAGGAAATTGGCACGCGAATTGTTGTGATGTGAAGTTCTTGTGATGCGACGACGCGTGCATTTCTGTATACAAGACATTAGTAATCGGACGTCCGCACCGAGTTCAGGATATAACATGGCCCCATGGTTACGAACTGCCTCGTTGGTCTAGTGCTCAAATAGCGCGTTTGCCGTGCACGGGTCTCGTGTTCGCTTCCCGGGCTAGGCCGAAATCACTTTGTGGGTTTTAGACATTTTCACAAAGCAGCCTGGAGTTTGGAAGTTGGCGGTGTTACACCCCCGTGACTGGGGGGAGGGCACGTAAAGCTGGTGTCCTCGAATGCTACTCAGCAGCAGTCGTATATAAATCCACGTCAGAGACCGTCAGGCGGATTTGAGAAAACTCTAACACTAGGGCTTGTTAGGTGATTAAACCTGCAGCTCACTCGATAAGAAGAAGATGGCTATGCATGCAATCTCATGACTCAGTAACAGCTGCACAGATCCACCGATCTAAAGATTTAGTTGTCCTTGGCGCTCTCCGAATGTTGATGGGTGATGGTCATGATGGATTCGTTCGTGGTTGCGGAAGGCACGATAGATTGGTGCAACCCGGCAGTCATATGAACATCTTTTTGTTCTCGTTATGGGTAGACGTCAGAGTCTGATAACCAGTCTTACGAAGGTATTATGTTATGATTAGGGATTGCAATCCGGTCCGGCGGATCCGGTAATCCGGCGGATCCGGCGTGTTTCTAGACCTACCGGATCCGGCACCAACGCACCGGATCCGGTACCGGATCCGGTTAAACTCTAAATCGCGAAAAATACATTGAAAAAGGTACTAGTAAGTCAAATCCTCAAGAAAAAAAAGGTTATCGGAGAGTCAGAAGTAAAAGGAAACAGATTACATATTATGAGGAAATACTTAAAAATTAATGACTTCGTAAGAAATAGAGGGAGAAAAAGGGACAAAATAACACTTTTCACATGGCTCTAGAAGTAGGTGTCTGCAGGTCAGTTGATTGTGTTTATTTTGCCACCGACTTCTAGAGCCATGTTAAAAGTTTTATTTGGTTCCTTTCAGTGTTTTGTGAAGTTGGTTTTTTTTTTTTTGTAAACAGATTTTAATTTTATGCTTTTCAGTTTTTGGGTCTAAAACTATAATATTTTAATACCCACTGTGGCAGTCGTAACCAATAATTAAGCCATAATCAACTCAATATCAAGTATTCAGTCGATGCTTGCCTGCAATGTTCATGAGTTGCCCTAGATTTCTCAGGGTGTCCATCATCAGATCCAGACCTGACGAATATGGGACCGGTCAGACTATGACTAAAACCCACCGTGTTCCTTCTGGAGCCCTTTGTGTGCCAAAGCAGCGGTAACTCTTTCGAACAATCCCGACAGGCTCTGGCCCTAATGGTTTTGTTGACCTATTTGAGGAACGCGTGGAACAACGCGCGCCGCCGACACGGGTGTGTCTCCTCAGTGCCGTCTCCTAGGAGACGGAAGAACGATGTGCCACCAGAAAACTCACCGCGCACAGACCCACGCCTACGGTGCCCGGGAGCGTCTCTCGACACCCGGCGACCGTGTTTACCACCAGGTCCACAGCGGCGGCTGGGATGAGCGGCGCGAATTCGCAGTCGCTCCGCCGCTTGCTTCTCTAGCATAACTGCTCCGCAGAAGGAGGCGACGGCATCCCATTCCCTCTCGCCCCTCACCATGGCTTGAACCACGGCTGGGCGCGAGAGTTTGCCGCCGCCAATTGCCGCCACGGGGACAGGCAGGTACCTCCCGAAGCAACCGTGCCCGGTGTGGACCCGTCATGCCGAAATTGAGGGCCAAGTACATATACCCATCAGCATATTTGCTAATCCGGCCGGATTGGCGTGAATCCGGCCGGATCCGGCCGGATTGAAAATGTTACCGGATTGCAATCCCTAGTTATGATGGATTTGAATGAAAATGAAAGAGTGTATGTATGTATGTTTGGTGCTTTAAACTCTTTTACTTCAAAACTGTTGGATACATTTTGATGAATTTTGGCAATAATAGGGCTTATTTACCCGAATACCAAATAATACATTTTATAATATTCATTTGTAAGAGGCAGACTCCTCGGGACGCCCCGGTGAAACTGCGGCCGGTCATTAATCTATACTTATATTATAAAGCTGAAGAGTTTGTTTGTTTGAACGCGCTAATCTCAGGAACTACTAGTCCGATTTGAAAAATTCTCTCAGTGTTAGATAGCTCATTTATCGGGGAAGGCTACAGGCTACTTTTTATCCGGGTGCGCGCAGTAGTTCCTACGGGAAAGCGGGTGAACCCCCTGGCGGAAGCTAGTCATCTATAAATACATATACCTAAAGGCGCGGCCCCACCGCAGTGCATGCTGTGCACGGGCACGCGGCGCATTTTAGCTGCGTGTATTCATTTGTTTGACAACGTGGGTCTACGTTTCCACTGGAATACACGAATATGACACACGACTATGTATAGCGTGGCACGGCGCACGGAGAGGCTACGCTGCGATAAGTGAGCTGTACGTAGTCGACGGTCATATTCGTGTATGGAGTACACCCACGTGGAAACGTAGACCCACGTTGACAGCGTTGAGCTATGTAACCGCCTATTCGAGCAAGCCACGCATGTATCAATGACGTCAATTCGTGCGTAGCCTCTCCGTGGGTTGCAGTGGACACAACCACATACATTTTCTTCCAAAGCGAAGCTTAATACACGTGCGTAATCTCTCCGTGCACTGCGGTGGGGCCGCGCCTTAAAGGTTAAATAAAACGGCATTCCTTCTCAACTCCCTAATAACCCTTTTATTACAAAAATAGTATCAAAATATCTTCAATCTAGATCCACGTTAGACAGATCTTCAGTAATCTTTTTGACCTCTTCCTCGCTACGTTTTTGACTCTCTCCCATCTTTTTCGCCGCCTCGCTTTTCAACTTGTAAAGCCTTTTCAAATCTTCTAGAACGTTCTGTGGTAGGTTCCCAGGCTTCGGCTGGTGGATTTCGTATTCTCCTTTTTCGTTCTTTTTGAGTTCTACTACAGAATCTTCTAGGTTTGGCACCTCTCCTGGTTTTGAGAGTGTGTTCTGTGACCATTTTTGAGGGTACTTCATCTTCTGCGCCCAATTTTGGAGGTATTTACTGCCGTCTGATGGTAGGTACTAGAATAAAGAGAAAATTACTGTTATTTTTACAGGTTAACTGGTTGCCGCTGGTTCACTCTTGTTTTCGGTTAATTAAATCGTGGAAAAAAACTCAGTCAAAAATATTTTGTGAGCCCTTTTGTTGGAAAATTGTGTGTTATCAGGTTATAAATTAACTTCTTATCCTATTGGAAACTTATAAAGCTTTCAGCCTTTATTCACACCAAATTCCACCTCAATCGGTTCAGCCGTTTTACTTCCATATTTTTAACCGACTTCCCAAAACGAAGGAGGTTCTCAATTGTTCAAATCTCAACGTTTGTTGTTTATTTTTCTTTTTACAGATTTAAAAAAAGGATTTTTTTTATTAATGCTTTAAGAAAAATTAAGGGAGATAGACTCTCGTTAGACGGTTGGATCAAGCGCTTGATGCAGAAAGCTGTACTTCTGGACACGGCACGCATCGTCAGGAGGTTTCTCTCTATAGAGCTCTGACCGCCGGTATTTTTAAATGTTTTGTTTTTTTTATGTTTTTATGAAATATTTAAAAATGTAATTATATGTTAAATAAAGGAAATTAAGGAAGTAATGACACAACATACCTTTTCCTTATTCTTATTATATTTAGCCGGCGGAGGCAAGCTGGCTTGTCGCTTAGCATTGCTGGAAGTTGACTGGAAACCTTGGCCGGCTGCGAAAGTAAGGTATTACATATTACATTAAAATCTGTATAAATTAACTTTATATTTAATTATAAAGGCCGTGAAAGTTCCGGTTATAAATAGCCTTTAATTTATAATGCCAACATTTTAAAGCCATTGATAATAATATGGTTAACGGAAGACCTCGTGGCAAAGTAACAGTCGCATGGATCGATCATAAGACAGGGGTTACACGATCAGTCTGGCGTCAGTCAATTCCATCAGTCTGGTCATGAATGATGGGAGACTGATCGTGTAACCGGGTGACTGACGGACTGATGGTCCAAAATGTACCGTGTTTTTTGCCCGTCAGTCTGTGACTGATGCCAGAATGACGCCAGACTGATCGTGTAACCCATGTCTAAGGTTAAGCAATGCTTGGCGCGGTTGCTCTGTCGATGGGCTGCAATCTATATCATGACGTGTTCCTCCGTGTTTCAGAAGGCACGATAAATTGGTGGGTCACGGCTGTCATTTGGACGTCTGAAAACCAGTGTTGCCAAGGAGTAAGTATCGGGTTGAGGAGGTCAGGTAGGCAGTCGCTCTATCTACATATACTAATATTATAAAGCTGAAAAGAGTTTGTTTGTTTGAACGCGCTAATCTCAGGAACTACGGTCCGATTTGAAAAATTCTTCAATTTTATCGAGGAAGGCTATAGGGTACGTTTTATCTAGGTACGCCGAGTAGGTCCCACGGGACGCGGGTGAAACTGCTGGCAGAAGCTAGTATGTTATAATACTTGTATTTGTATCCTTGTTATGTACAGACAACAGCAGGTCAACGTATACGAATCTGTCAAATTTTACGAATCAAATATTTACCTACCGCCATTGCGATAAGGTTGAAAATCTATTGCAGAAATTTGACAGATTGTGGTAACTTGATATGCTGTTTGTTGTCTGTACCTTTATGTCGCAGCCAACCGGTAATACCCCTTTGATCAAACAACAACGGTGAAGGGCAGGCGTTTTTGGGGCTGTCTGATGTAATTTTGACGTTCGAAAAGTGCTTATTTTCAGCCTACTTTGAATAAATGCTTTTTTTATTTGCTTTGATCAACGCCATCTTAATGAATACTTACTCAAGTTCTGAGTGTTAGTCTGAGGTCCCAGTTCAAGCATGATTTGGAAGTCTGCATGGTTGCCGAACGCAAATCCAAAGCCCACCCGAGAATCGGTACCTGAAAAAGTAAAAAAAAAATATTTAAGTGGGTACTTATATACGAGTTTTTTTAGGTATATTTTTTTAATACAAGGTAGCCTGCTTTGCTTTTATATTTCAGACGCCAGCACATAAACCTACCCCAATCTGTCAAATTTCTTCAATAGATTTTCAACCTTATCACAATAATCACTACATTATATACCGACCGAGTTTGATGTGATTTTATTAATAGACAGACAAACAGAGGACGGATTGAGTACATAATTTATACACGTGCTAAGCCGGGATGAAATGCTAGTTAATCATATAAGTAAACAAACATGTATATTAACTACTAGCTTCTGCCAGCGGCTTCACCCGCGTAAACTTAAAATCCTGGTTTTTCCCGTTCTTGTGGGAATTTCGGGAAATCCTTTCTTATCTCGCGTGAGAGTCTTAAGATGAACCTCCGTGCAAAATTTCAGCTTTATAGGTTCACGGGATTGGGCCCTGCGTTGATGAGTCAGTGAATGAGTCCGGACTTTGGTTTTTATATGTATAGAAGTTTAATTACCTTTCTGTTTTTTTTTTTAATAGACTTTTCATAGTCCCACTGCTGGGCACAGGCCTCCTCTCACACGGAGAAGGATTGAGCATTAATCACCACGCTTGCTCAATGCGGGTTGGTGATTTCAGACTATAAATAGTCCAGGTTTCCTCAAGATGTTTTCCTTCACCTTTTATCAGCCATTGGTGTCTAAGATATACTTAGAAAGTACATACCAACTTAGAAAAGTTGCATTGGTACTTGCCTGGATCTGAATGCCTGGATGAATCAACCTGGAATCGAACCCACACACTCTTACTTGAGAGGTTGGTGCTTTACCCTCTAGGCCACCACGACATTACCTTACCTTTCTTAATAGGTGGTATATTGGAATACGCCACCGACAGCAACGATGGTAACTCCTCAGGAATGATCACTGACGCAGAAGACAGCGATGCTGAAACAAATGGATGGTCGGAATTAGTACAGCAATTTAGGATAAAATAGCAGCAACCAAACATACAAATATAAAGTAGTCTATAAACCTTTCTCGATAAATGAGCTAGTATCTAACACTGAAAGATTTTTTCAAATCGGACCAGTAGTTCCAAGACGAGTGCGTGCACGCATACAAACAGACAAACTTTGAAATATACTTTTAAATGTCATTAAACAAAACCAGTGTGTTATATTCAAGTCTACACAAAAGTAGGTTAAATGTTTATAGATATCCGCCTGCCTGTACCTATAGTTACATAACTTAAGTTAACTTGAGACATCTCTAAGTTACGTCTAAGTTAGAATTTAACCTTTGTAGATAGGTATCTAAGTTATTCCCTTTAAGTCAGAACCCTTCAAAACGTATCACGTTTTGTTTTTGAAGTTAATTATTGCCTTTATTTGCTGACTTCAAATAAAAGGATATTCTCAGTTTGATCTGTAATGTACGAATGTATGTATTTATATTTGCGCGCGATTATCTCGCGTTTGACTGAACCGATTTTGATGCGGTTTTCAGCATCTGTCAGACTTATGAGAACAGGTGTACCTAGTAAAATGTTTTTGTGCTTTTCATTTTTAGTGCCTTTTCAAGTCGGTTTAATACTTTTGTAAAAAGATTTTTAAAAGAGAGATATGACCCTTGACATGTGTCAATCTCACTAATTGGTGTCAGACGCAGACGTGATACGTGCTAGCTCGTACGCAAGATTGCAACCGGTGACATACATACACACAAGGTTATGTTAAGTAATATTCGCAGCTCAGTCAATATGAGATTCTCGCGTATAAGAAGTTAAAATCTTTTACTTAGGTATATTGCTTTTGTAAGATTCTTTCGAAGCCGAAAAATCTGTTTTATTTGTTTGAACGCGCTCATCTCAGGAACTACTGGTCCGATTTGAAAACTTGTTTCAGTGTTTGTTAACCGATTTATTGAGGAAGGCTACTTTTTATTCAGGTGCGCGGAGTTAGTTAAAACAGGATGCGGGTGATTTTATACAATCCATCCATCGTTTCTTTGGTCGTTCCTTTCCTCTTTATCCATCCACACTCATGCCCAAGAACTTCCTCATTATTATATGATCCTTTTTTTTTTTTTTTTTTTTTTTTTTATATCGATGGGAAATCATCAGTATGACCCCTCTCGCTGTGGGTGACAGCGGAAGGGAGTGTCAGACTTTTACTGACTAAAACCCACCGTGTTCCTTCGGGAGCCCTGTGTGCCAGGGCCGCGGTAACTCTTTCGAACAACCCGCAGCGCAGTATTATATGATCCTCATTCCTCCAAATGATACCTAGGTACTATAGATACTTTTGTAGGGTTCCGGACCCAAAAGGGTAAAACGGGACCCTATTACTAAGACTTCGTTGTCTGTCTGTCTCCGGGCTATATTTCATAAACCGTGATAGCTAGAAAGCAGATATTTTCACAAATGATGTATTATCGTAGCCGCTACAACAAATACTAAAAATAAAAAATAAAAAATTAAGGGTGTCCCCTCAAACCGCAAATAATAACTTTGTTATTCATATATTTGTATGAAAAACAAAATTATTTTTTGCTTCCCGAAAAATGTTTGTATTTTGGCTAGTTGTAGGTAAAAGATACGTTCATTTTTCAGAGATAATGGTACGGAACCTTGCGTGCGCGAGTCCAACTCTCACTTGACCGGTTTTTTGTTGATACTTATACCTATTCACAAGAATTTGCGCCATCATTTTACCGTCTGCCTAGCCTTTTCTCAACTAAGGTCGGCTTCCAGTATAACCAGATGCCGTTTAAGTACCAGTGTTTTCAAGAAATAGCGTCATGATTTCATTAAAGTTGTCTCAAAAGGGCTTCAGCGTGTTGGCTTTGACCCCACGTTCGCCTTCCAAATATCCGGGACTCTACAGTCCCGTGGTCTGGTAAACAATTTGCGAAATGACAAATGCCTCTGTTGAGAAGAAACCAGTCCAATTGATGGCGTCCTAGCCGATTGCCGGCCACGGCGGCTGCTCTCATATAAGGAGATCAGCCAGCTGCGCAGGACATATTATAGTGCACAAGCATTTGCGCAGACACAGGTGCACTCCCTATTCCTTCACTCTCATAACCCGATGGGACGGCAATCCGTCACGAGCACAGAGAGATCAGGCGCAGGACCAACATTAACGTGCTCTCCGATTCACGGGTGTATCAATCACCAACTTCCAGACTCTGGACTGCTTTGTGTAAGTTTCTAAAACCCACTAAGCGATTTCGGCCTGGCCCGGGAATCGAACCTGAGACCCGTGGCACGGCAGTCGCGCTATGCGACCACTAGACCAACGAGGCAGCTCCATGTAAAGCACTGGTCTCAGCTGCATCCGGTTAGACTGGAAGCCGACCCCAACATATTTGGGAAAAGGCTAGGCAGATGATGATGCCTTCTCTGTATGAGAAGAAACCAGTCCAATAGGTCAGTTAATGGGCTGATGATGATTATAGGTATACTTTTTGCTTGACCACAAACTTAATCCTTTCGCGTCATATATTGTGTAACAAATACAAGAATTTACCGATTCATTGGGTTACTATGTTATACGTGGTTATACGCAATATATTGACTCATTTTTGGACACAGTTTTACACCTTTTTATTCTTTTTCTTTCGTAATATAAATATGTACACCAGCAGGTCAGCCTACCCGAATCTGACAAATCTTATCAATCGAACATTAACCTTCCACTTGTGATAAGGTTGAAAATCTATTGAACAAAATTGACAGATTGAGGTAGGTTGATGTGCTATTCTTCGACAATACTACTCTTCATCTTCCTGCCCTGTTCCTAATTTTATTTGTGGTCGGCGCAATATGTTTTCTGTCTCCATTTCTCCCTGTCACTCGTCATACTAACATTCACTCCCTTCTTATGCCGGCCATACACGCTACGGTCTACCGGAGAGGTCCACCTGTGCAGGTATGCCTGCTCAGGTCAACCGAACAATGGTAGCGTGTGTGGGGAAGTTCCGGTGTATCGGAGCGGTCTTCAGTTCTTTTTACGATGGCATCGAATGTAGACGATGATACGCTGGCGTTGCTAGGTCTTGCTTTAATTTTGAAGAAAAATGATACGAAAAACAAGCGAAGAAAGTGGTGTAAGCATTGGTTATTGAAAAGGAAAAAATATAGTCATGTTAATTTATTAAATGAATTGAAATTTGAACCAGAAGATTTTAAAAACTATCTTCGAATGGACGAGAAAACATACCTAAAATTTATGTGACATATACTAAACTTCGTCTTTACTAATTTGCTTATTTGTAATATGATAAAGTTTTACTGTGATTTTATGATAATAAAACTTTATCCACAAATAAAGCAAATTAGTAAGGACGAAGTTAAGTATATATGTACCTAATTCCTTTTTCAAAGTNACTTTATCCACAAATAAAGCAAATTAGTAAGGACGAAGTTAAGTATATATGTACCTAATTTCTTTTTCAAAGTCAAAAAAAAAAATCAATTGACATTTGCAGTCAACAAAAAAATCTGTGAGAGGGCTCTCTATACCCGACATATGACTTTCCTCTATGAACTGATGACTGGCGCAACCTGCGCAGGCGACCGGAGTACGCGCACACACGCACAGGTACACCGTACGGTGTCACTCAAAAGAATCGATTTTCGATCTTGCGCCGGTCGCCTGTGCAGGTTAAAAAAACTGCACAGGTCTATTCCCACACACATTCCGGTCTACCTGCGCAGGCATACCTGCACAGGCGGACCTCTCCGGTAGACCGTAGCGTGTATGGCCGGCATTACTCATGTCATCTCTCACGCAATCCACCCATCTTTTCTTTGGTCTTCCTCTCCCTCTCCATCCATCTACATTCATACTTAACACACTTTATCCCAAGTTTATCAACAATATACCCTTAAATAGTTTAAAATAGTTTACTACAAATTTTCAGGTTCAAACGAAGTTAACTGTCATTTTAAGAAAATCTGACGTCGACGAATTTAGACGTTAGTGACATTTTTTCAAATACAAAGACAACTATTTGAATCAATCTGTTTTTTAAAATACTTACGAATAACTCATCTGTTGTTACTCTTGTCACTATAAATCCTTTTATGCCTAAACAGCTTATGTAATTTAGATGAAATTTGGTACGAAACTAGATTAGGACTAGTAGAAACCATGGCAGACAGCTAAACGAAAACTTTGGTCAAAAGGCATGGCGCAACACGCATACATATGACAGAATTATCACCAAGTTCTATTAGTCTATGGCAAAAGTATTTATCAAACAATATTTAAATATCCAGTCGGTTACTTACCAAAAGAAAGTAGGAAGGAACAAACAATTCCGTATACGTTCATTTTAAAAGTCAAATGCAAAAACACAGCACTAATAAATCAGTAAAATCACTTTTAATTTCAATAAAAACTCATTATTAAAAAACAAACAGTCACCATGTTTAAAAAAATAAATTTTAAAAATCGAAGCGTAACCAGCGACCACCAGTTTTGCCGCCAAACTGAATACGAAGTAGGAACGTAAGGAACTTTCACTATGGTTGGAACATCATAAGTACATATCATTAGCGTTTAAATTACGACTCTATTTGTTACGTAATAAGTCACAAATTGTTTTGGAATGATTCATTCAACTTGTGACATCAAGTGTAAAATATTATCCCATGTGGTTGTGGTTTCATAACTTTTTGAATTAAGTACTCAAGGACTTTCAAATGATATTCAACTTTCTGTCTTTTAGCTAAAGTCTATATTTGTTTGTTTATTTTTCTCGTGCATTCAATCCCAATGTGTGAGTTCCCATTCACTTGTAGAAGTCCCTTACCCTTGAGACTTTTGTAGGACTTAAACTGCAATCAAATTTGAACCCTAAAAGTAGTACTACAAAGTACAATCTCTTTTTAAAGTAAGTAGAACATAAAACCTTTTGTAGGAAACGCTTCATTACTTTCATATTCCGTGAAAACAGCATTGAGTAATAGTGAGAGGCAACGATATAACTTTAAAAAAATCGATAAAAAAATATCGATAATTTTTATTCCCGTGTGAATTATCGATAGACAGACTTATTCGGTTAGGTATAGTTAGTGAATAAGTAGCTAAATTTAAGTAAGTACAGACGCCAGCAGATCAACCTAACCGAATCTGCCAAATTTTACCAATCGAACATTAACCTTCCACTATTGTGATAAGGTTGAAAATCTATTGGAGAAATTTGACAGATTGTGTTAGGTTGATGTGCTGGCGTCTGTACATTGATTTAATTTCTCTACCGCATTAGTGAAAGTGTCTAGCTAATTTTAGAATTTTATTTGCCTTTGAGAAATCATTTATTTAATCTGTCTGACATCGTCAATCTTATACTAATGTTTTGTTATAAAGCTGAAGAGTTTGTTTGTTTGAACGCGCTAATCTCAGGAACTACTGGTCCGATTTGATTTTTTTTTTCAATGTTAGATAGCTCATTTATCGAGGAAGGCTATAGGCTACTTTTAATCCGGGTGCGCCGAGTACTTCCCACGGGACGCGGGTGAAACCGCTGGCAGAAGCTAGTATATCATAATATTAGATCTATTAATAGAGATAGCAGTTAATATTCTTACGATTTGAACATGACTTAGTAAAACAGTTTTTTTGTGTAATTTGGATGCAACGTTGCTAAAATAATGACCTAGAAAATTATGATAATGTGGTGTTGACTTTTACTTTTTATTCTTAAAACGAAATATTGAACAGTGTAAGTACCGTGCAATTTGCTTAGTACACATTTATTAACTAGTTTGTGTCAGCGGTTTTAACCGCGTTTCGTGGGAACCACTCCGCGCTCAAAGAGAAAAAGTAGCTTATAGGTTTACCCGATAAAAAGGATCAATCTAACAATGGAACAATTTTTCAAATCGGACCATTAGTTCTTGAGATTAACGCCTTAAAATAAAGAAAACTCTTTACCCTACAATAAAGGTAGTATTAGATACGTAAAATAGATAATACAACCTTTTCATATATTGACATAATTAAATTACTATAAAAATATTGATTGGATAAAATTCGTAAAATAACAACTCGATTCTCAATATCGACAAAACTCAGCACATCACTACTGTCATATGTTTCCCTATTACGAAAGAAAGTCCACACTTTCCGTAGCATTTAATATTTATCTTAAATGTCTGTCTGTATGTCAGGCTGTGGATTTGACCTCAATTAAGTCATTTGTACTTGTTTTTACCCGACTAGGGCGAAGCAAAAAGGAGGGTTATGATTTTGACCTGTTTGTATGTATGTATGTATGTATGTATGTATGTATGTTCATCGGTTCCCTCATAACTTCTAAACTACTTATCGTAATTTAACAAATGAGATATCATTAGAAGCGTCTTGGCCGTCCGCTGGTTATAGGATATGTAAAATTACAAAAATATTCTTGTGGCGCCCTCTAGAGGACATTAAGTAGTCAACTTAAAAAAAAATGTCATCATAAGGTACCGTGTTGCATATCAAAAGAAAGGGCTTAATTAGCACATTTCAAAAATATAAATATTGTAGGTAAATATTGTATGAGGCGCCTTCTGGAGAATGAAAACATCATAGTAGGCTCAGGTCTATAGATGGTTTATTTATTTGTGCCTTGGATCATAACAAATAAAGTGCCCTCATGATTCACGAGTTCTAGAGGAATTAGAAAGGTTGTGCAGTCTCCAAAATTATTAAAATAAAAAATAAGTTCAAAAACTATAACCCGACTACTGAAATATCGCGCTCTAAAAAGCAAAAAACAAGATAATATGCATTAATGTGTTACATAAAATACTAATCATAAGGATGTTAAGATAGTAGCCGTAGTCGTATGCCACTATGTTATTGATTTAGGGATGTTACTTTTCACTAAAGGCCAGGCGTCAGCTCTCAATAGGCTCATCTAAAAATAGTTGAACGGTTGAGATTGACGGAGTATTTTAAATAACACAGTGTGTTGTTTTGTTAGTATTGGTGGCATACGACTACGGCTACTATCTTAACATCCTTATGATTAGTATTTTATGTAACACAGTAATGCATATTATCTTGTTTTTTGCTTTTTAGAGCGCGATATTTCAGTAGTCGGGTTATAGTTTTTGAACTTATTTTTTATTGTACAGTAAAAGCTCCTTATTCGCGCTTCCTTCATTCGCGTTTTCAGTATTCGCGGATTGAAAAAATGCGATCTAATTCCTTTATTCGCGGCCTAAGATTTCTTTATTCGCGGATCGAATCAGTACAACGGTACATACATACCTCAATACAAAGCATTCTGTATAATATGTCTTCGCGACAACAAGTGAACTAATAAAAAAAATGACCTTAGGTATTATTACTACGCCTAGATTGTTTTTTCAAAAGCGTTTTTTGTTTGGTTCAGCGGTTACCACAAAGGACAAACATAATGTTTAGGTAAAATAAACTTATTTGTTATGACATAAAGTATATTATTAAATGCTGTCACAAATGGACGTCCCGTCCTTTGATAAGTGCCGCATTCCGTGTTGTATTGTTTTAATTTTCCATTCGTTACGAAAATTGTGATCGAGTAACACGTAGGTATCTTCCGCTATCATCCGTCACCTAGGAACGTATCTCCTATAACCCCATATAAATTATCATTCCATATTCACGGTTTCTGTATTCGCGGCATATTTACGGAACGTAAACCCCGCGAATAAAGAGCTTTTACTGTATATGTAAAAGTCGGGGTGATCTAGATGTTAATTTGTTTGTATTTAAAGTATGAGTTTACGGGTTTGAAACTTTGGTTAATTAGGGTTCCGTACCCAAATTAACCAAAGACCCTATTACTAAGACTCCGTTGCCTGTTTGTCTGTCTGTCTGTCTGTCTGTCTGTTTGTCCGTCTGTCTGTCTCCAGGCTGTATCACATAAACCGTGATAGCTAGAAAGCTGAAATTTTCACAAATGATGTATTTCCGTTGCCGCTATAACAACAAATTAAAAAAAAATAAAGAAATAAATATTTAGAGGGGTCCCCATACAATTAACGTGTGAAACCGCAAAAAAAAGCAATTTTATTTTTAGCTGCCGAAAAATGATTGTATTTTGGCTAGTTGTAGGTAATAGATATGACAATTTTTCATCAGATAATGCTACGGAACCCTTCGTGCGCGAGAACAACTCGCACTTGGCCGGTTTTTTTTTATTTGGCGTTAATTCTTAGTTGAACCTAAATTCAAACTCAAAATAACAAGCAAATCAATATTAGGTATGAGTTCTCACTTTTCTCATGTAAGAAGATGATCAAGAAATTTTTAATGGGACTCACATACGAAGAAACCGAGAATATTCTCGCAACATCATCAACACTTGAAAGGTCTAACTAATACACATCTGCTAAACCCCAATCATCACACAACTCACAACTCACACAAAAAATTCTCTTCATAAATAAAAACCCACAGACATACTACACACTTGAAACACTGACCAACACACACAAAGCACACACAAATAATTCCCATTATTAAAACCTACTTACTTCCCTACATAAATACATACATACTACACTATATATAGTACACACATACTACACTACATAAATACTACACTGCACACATACTACCCTTCACACATACTACCCTACACACATACTACCCTACACACATACTACCCTACACACATAATACACTACACTTTAACATACATTATATGCAAGAAATGCAAACTTATGTTTTCAGTTTTGATCTCATTTATTGTTTATTTTATTTTGTAACCGTCCAGAAAGAGACGCCAATTGAATTGCAAGAAAATGCAACTTATGTTTTTTTTTTTAATTTTTGATCTCTTCTTATTTTAAATTTGTTACTTTTTGTCTCTATCTACTCTTAATTGTCCACTACGAACACAAAAACTTACGTTACCTGACCTAACAGCTAAAATTAGCATATAAGAACCGCAATGTCATTACAACCCAGGTCCCCAAGATACAGGCAGCGCCTAGTTTGGGGACCACAGTACACAAGGAAGTGTCTCCTGTAGAATATAGTTACAGTGAACCTTTATGTTAATTATTATATAACTATATGTCCGAATGTAACTGTGGATCAATAAAGTTTATATTATTATTATTATATATTATAGTTTGGGTTCAAAATAAAAATCTATATTTTTTCAATTTTGACTAGTAGTTTCTGAGAATACTCAAATATGATATTGTAGTAGTTGTAAGTATTTTTGTTTGTTTGTTTGTACGCCAATGAATGTTTGAAGCCAGAAAGTCTGACAACCAGTCTTACCAAGGGGTGCCAGGTTGCCCGGTAGCTGGGTTGTGGAGGTCAGACAGGCAGTCGCTCCATGTTAAACACTGGTTATCAGCTGCAACCGGTTAGACTGGAAGCCGACCCCAACATAGTTGGGAAAAGGCTAGGCAGATGATGTTTGTACGCCAATGGGTGCGAAACTACTGAACGCATTTGAAAACTTCCTTCACTGTTGGGAAGCTAGACTATCCCCGAGAAACAGGTTATATTTTATCCGGTTACGGCAGTAATTCCCACGGGACCCGGGTGACACAGCGGGAAAACAGGTAGATTAGTATAAATTAAAATGAAGAGCTCGTGGCTAAGTCAAAGCCGCGCGGATCGATCGATCATAAGGTTAAGCAACGCTTGGCACGGCCAGTCCGTGGATGGGTGACCATCTTTTCATAACGAGTTCTTCCGTGTTTCAGAAGGCACGATAAACAGTGGGTCCCGGCTACCATTTGAGCACTTTGGCGTCGTTACGGTAGTCAGAAGCCAGAAAGTCTGACAACCAGTCTTACCAAGGGGGTGCCAGGTTGCCCAAGTAACTGGGTTGTGGAGGTCAGATAGGCAGTCGCTCCATGTAAAACACTGGTTCTCAGCTGCATCCGGTTAGACTGGAAGCCGACCCCAAAACTAGTTGGGAAAAGGCTAGGCAGATGATGAGTATAAATTAAAATGCTAGACAGGTGGTAAATTTTTGAATAGCACAAGATACTAGCAGATTCTCGTAATTTTAATCTTAGCTATTTTATATTAATTGATAAATTGTCTTCAGAATGTAAATTCCAAATTCGCTCAAACCTTTTACCGCACCAAGTAACATCCCAATCGGCTTAGCTGTTTAAACATTTAAAAGTAACAAACTATGTATTACAAACATACAGGGCCAGTTTACCAGTTCCGTTTTACAAGTTCAGGATAGCTCTATCTGACAGATAATGCCACAGAAAAGCTTTTAACTTCTTTTGTGTGGCATTATCTGCTAGATAGAGAGCTATCTAGAACATTATTTGGAACCTCTGTAACTGGCCCTTATAATTTTAGGTACACAGCGCCATCTATTAATACATGAAGTGAACCAATATGATCTATAGATCATTGGTTGTTGTGACTTTTATCTTACTGGTACTGAAAATCCTCGGTAGATGTCGCTGTCGTAAAAACTTTAACTTCGGGTTTTGTATGTAAGGATGAATATTTTTTTTCGTGCGACACTATATAGGTACAGACGACAGCAGATCAACGTATACGAATCTGTCAAATTTTACCAGTCAAACATTAATGTACCTCCATTGTGGTAAGGTTGAAAATCTATTGCAGAAATTTGACAGATTGTGGTAACTTGATGTGCTGTTAAGCAGTACAAGCTTTCGTCAGCGATTTCATCCGCGTCCCGTGGGAACTACTCCGCGCACTCGGATAAAAAGTAGTCTATAGCCTTCCTCGATAAGTGGACTATCTATGACTCAATTTCTTCAATCGGAGCTGAATCTCATGAACTACTTTCATGACATTAGTGCGTTCAAGTAAACAAACAAATTGTAATTTTTATAACCCGAGTAGACGAGGATTACTGGCATCACAACCCTATTACATCATCATCTGCCTAGCCTTTTCCCAACTATGTTGGGGTCGGCTTCCAGTCTAATCGGATGCAGTTGAGTACCTGTGTGTCACATGAAGCGACTGCATGTCTGATCTTCTCAACCCAGTTACCCGAAGAACCCGTCACCCCTTGGCAAAAATGGTTGTCAGACTTTCTGGCTTCTGACTACCCGTAACGACTGTCTAACTGCGGAAATCAATATTCTGTCTATCTCTGGATTTGCTTACTAGTGATAGAATTTTGACATTAGCCCCATACAAGTAATGTCAAATTCCTATCTCTAGTAAGCAAATCCAGAGTTAGATAGATTATTGGGAACGGCCGTAAGATGTTCAAATGACAGCTGGGAAGGAGATCCAAAACATGGAAGGCACGATAAATTCATCCCTTCACCAACAGTTGCTTCACTTTTGATCAATCGACCCGTCGAAAATGACGAGCATGCAATTGCACCATGCAGTCTTTTTCTTATCTCACTCGCTGCAGGTTTAATCATCTAACAAGCCCTAGTGTCAGAGTTTTCTCAAATCCGCCTGACGGCCTCTGACGTGGTAATACCGCCAACTTCCGAACTCCAAACTGCTTTGTGATAGTTGCTAAAACCCACAAAGCGATGTCGGCCTGACCCGCGAATCGAACCCGGCTGCAGTTGCGCAATGCGAAGACCAGACCAACGAGGCAGTGGGACCTAAAACGCCGATGATAAAGATTTTTTTTTAGAAATTCTTTCACCGTATTTAGAAATTAATTAAAATTAACCAGTTACTCTGTCTGTTGACCCTTGAACCTGCTACACGTAATATATCTACATTTCAAATGGACATTAATGTTTAAAACATGTATGTATGTTTGTATCAGTTACTCGGGAAAGGTCACTTTTCGTATTATAAACTTTGAAGTCTTTATTTAGTTGAAAATGTAATACTTACTTTACATATTTTTGAGTCGGAAATATCGATGTTTCGATGTTTCTACCCGACAAAGGTAAACAAGAAAGGGTTTGGAATTTAGTCTGGTATCTATTATGAATATAAATTAGCTGTTCTACGCCAATCATTTGTCTGTCTTTAGCAGTCATTAGGGGTAGTCAGAAGCCAGAAAGTCCGATGACCAATCATATCAAAGGGCATTGGGATACTCGGGCAACTGGCTTGAGGAGGTCAGGTAGACAGTCACTCGATGTAAAACACTGGTGCTCAGCTGCATCCAGTTAGACTGGCCTTAAGTCCATGACATTCTCAAAATAAATTGGCTTTCTATTGTTTACCAATTTTCAAAATCTGTTCAGAGATAGCCCTACCATCTCACAAATATTTACTTCCCTAAAACCAAACAGAGGTGGCAAATCAACAGACCCCTCCCGCTGTAGGTGCAGCGTGAGGGAGTGTCAGACTCTTACTGACTAAAACCCACCATGTTCCTTTTGGAGCCCACAGAATATCTGGGCCGCGGTAACTCTTTCAAACAACCCCGTAGTCCCTGCAGGCTTCGGTCATAAGGGACCCCCGTTGGGTTTTCTGACTGCTCTTTGCGATTCCCGTGAAACAAAAGAAAAGTAGTTCCCTAAGGAACACGGGTGAAACCACAGGAGCAAGTAGCACAGAAAACTTACTACGGGAATATTAATGAGAAAGTGCAATTGCACTTGGAAAATCCCACTGACACTTTGGCCCACTCAGTAATTGAATTCAGGACCTTGCTTTGTGATCAACATAGCAACCGTGTTTAATGCAGTCATGGAAAACTGCATATTACATGCGAATCCTGAAGGAACTCTATTTACGAATAATTATAGAAGATTAATTAAGAGTTTTCTATTTATATTAAATTAAAAAACTGGCCAAAAGCGACTCAGTCGGACTCAACCTCGTTTCAAATTCAAACTCACAATTTTTTACTTCAAATAGGCCTGTAAAAGCTCTTTTGAAACGTCAAGTTACTTGCACGGTTCCAAGAAGTGGGTCTCATGGAGATGAACCGACGAGATACTCCATGGTTTGCTGTATGGGAGCCCCTAAAATACTTATTGTGTTGTAGTTTTAACAGCAACAGAAATACATTACCAGTGAAAATTTCAGCTCTTTAGCTATCATAGTTTTTGAGATACGTAGTCTTCATGCTTAATAGAAATACTTCCTGCCATGCGATTCTCGAACTGACACATCTTAGATGACAACAACGACGACCTCGCAAATGACAAGCTTTTCGGTTTGAAGGATAAAATCGAAGGCGAAGTCGGCGTTGTCGTCGAAGGCGAGGATGATTTTTCATACATTTGGAACCGTATTTTAGTTCTATGTCGCGCCGTCAACATCGTTGAAGCGCTGCGATCGCGCACTTATAGATGTTGCAACGATGATTTCTTGGTTGTAAAGATGTTTTGCGTTAGAGAATCACCCCCCAGTACCGGAATAGAATCGCCTTGAGACACTCACAAATAACGTGAATTTATATAGGCAACAAAAAAATATTCAAATATTGGTTTGGTAGATTAATAAGTTGATAGACTGCCCCGTTGGTATAATTGTCGCATAGCCAACTGCTGTGTACAAGGTCTCGGGTTCGAGCCGGGTCGGGCCGAAATCACTTTGTGGATTTTAAAAACTTTCACAACGCAGCGCAGAGTTGGGATCCCAGTGCATCGGAGAGCACGTTAATGTCGGTCTTGCCTGATCTCTCTCCGGTCCCACGAGTGTGCTGCGGCCTCCTCCCACACAGAGAGGGATTGAGCTTTAATCACCACGCTTGCTCAATGTGGGTTGGTGATTGCTGGTGAAAAGATTCCTCAAGACGCGGATTAAACCACAAGATACAGTTAGTTAGTCTTCGTCTGCCTAGCCTTTTCCCAACTATGTTGGGGTCGGCTTCCAGTCTTAACCGGATGCGGCTGAGAACCAGTGTTTTACATGGAGCCATGGAGCGAATGCCTGTCTGACCTCCACAACCCAGTTACCCGGGCAACCCAACACCCGTTGATAAGACTGGTTATCACTGAGTGACTTTCTGGCTTCTGACTACCCGTAACGACTACCAAAGACGGTCAAATGACAGCCGGGTCCCACCAGTTTATCGTGCCTTCCGAAGCACGGAAGAACTGGTCAACAAGATGGTCGCCCATCCACGGACCGACCGCGCCAAGCGTTGCTTAACTTTATGATCAATGAAATATCAACCAGACCAGCCTCTCGTTCTACATTTTTCTCAACATTACCTTGATTTTAAGTTATAAAAGATACTGACTGCCTACTCATATATTTTTTTCCCTTGTAGATTCTATTTTTGTGTCTTGACTTGACAAATTGTCGTAGTAATATTTTTAAATCAGGCATTTGGTGAAATTGCTAGAAATAAGTAAATATCAGACTATTTACTATTCATAAAGTAACATGAAATGCATAGTTTGTAGTTTATAATCAGTTACTTTAAACGAGAGGTACAGTCGACAGCAAGTCAGTGTACCTAAAATCTGTCGTATCTGTCGAATACAATCGAACATTAACCTTCCACTATTGTGATAAGGTTGAAAATCGATCGCAGAAATTTGACAGATTTATGTACACTGACTTGCTGTCGACTGTATATCTATATCTTTACCTATACTAATATAATAAAGCAGATTTATTTTTTGTGTCTGATTGTTTGTACCTAAAGACTCCGAAACTGCTGGACCGATTTGAAAAATTCTTTCACTGTTGTCAAGCTAGACTATTCCCGAGTAACACAGGCTACATTTTGTCCAGGTATGGGAAGTAGTTTTTCTCGGAGTTTACACGAGTGTAAATTCTAGGTTCACGTAAACCTTCCTCATGACACATTATGGAATAAACAATTTAAATATGATTTACTCTATTATAGGTGAAAATAAATTAGTTATCATTTAATCACTCCTTATGAAATTACTTGGATTTAATTTTTTCTCTATATTTTGACCACGAATAAGAATTTTTCCATTTGAGTTATAAATGGAGTAATTATCACGACACATTTTCATATCGAACTATAAAGTTATGCAGTTTTATATTATCTGTCACTCAAAAAAATACATAGGTATAAATTTTATTTTTAGTTTGTTGTCCTACTGCAGGGCAAAAGCCTTCCTTTCTCTTTTCAGTTATATTTAGCGCCTTTTTACATCGTTCATCTCGTTTTGTGCGATCAACAACGTAGTTATATTTCGAAAACATCAGTTTCACACAGTACCGCAGCGTGTATATCACGCGTAGTGTTGATCTAGAGTACTTGTCGTCATACTCGTATGGTTACGAGTCACAGGGGTCAGCAACGGTTGGCGCATGTTAAGTAAGTTGTACTTGTTTAAAGTTCTCTTACGCTTGGGCTTAACTTTTTCTCGTGGTGTTTTAGTTGTAGGATAATTGTGTGGTTTTTAGATGTCGTTGAATACACGGCGTTCTCTACGTTTGGACGTTACATTAGATTGGATCTAATAGAAATTCATTAAGCTAATAGAGGATACTTTATATCCGGGTGTGTAATATTCTCCAGATTCCTTCAACAATGATGTGTAAATGCGATAAATGTTACAACATTATATCTAATAAAAAATGAATGCTTGTATAGTTTTCGTTTTGTTTTTGTAGTTTGACGTGGATTAACTATCAATTGAGTTTGGATCCCAAAATGACGTAGGATTAAAGGACAATGGGCGTTTTGGTACCCCCGTCCAACAGTGTTGATTGTAGTACCATTGCGAAGGTCTTGGCAAGGCATAAAAATATTATTATGGCGACTAGTCTCAAATCCTTGTCCAATTTGCGTGACATCGACTAATAGAATTTGTCATGACCACTAAATCATCAACATAGATGCAGTTCTTAAGTTCAAACAATCCTTATCCTTACTAATCCTTACTAATATTATAAATCGGAAAGTGAGTTTGTTTGTTTGTTTGTTTGTTTGTTCCGCTTTCACGCCGTAACTACTGAACCGATTGCTTTGAAATTTTGCAGACGTAAAGTTAGAAGTCCGGATTAAATAATAGGGTACTTTTTATCCCGAAAAAAATAGATATTCCCGAGGGAAAACAAAAATATTGTTTGCTTGATGGATGGATTGTAGATGGCGCTGTGTGTCGAACCGAATTCCACGCGGGCGAAGCCGCGGGCGGAAAGCTAGTATTGAATAAAATCTGGTATGAGTAAAAAAAACACAAATGGGTCCGTTTTAGAACGTTTGCCTACCGACTGTATTAAAAAAGACTGTGGAAACCTTTGCAGCTCATACACAACTTTCCATATGTATTTGATGAAAGCCTTTCAGTGTTAAAACCAATTATGTAAATGTTTAGAGTCGAACACTCTGTCGTGCTCCTCTTAATGTAGGAGAGGTGAGTAGTGAGTACTTATAAATGATTTCCTTCCAAAAAAAACAGAAACTTAATGTGTACGTTTGAACTATTGTCAAATCGGTTGATGATGGTGTGTCTGTAGTTTGACTCCATGGTCTATTAAAAATCCTTTAGATTACGATANGAACTATTGTCAAATCGGTTGATGATGGTGTGTCTGTAGATTGACTCCACGGTCTATTAAAAAACCTTTAGATTACGATAAGGTGTATATTAAAGATTAGAAGATGTATATTAACTGAGTTTAAAGAGATTATAGTAGCGACATATTCTATAAAATGCATTTGCGTATTTAGATGACATACTATTTTTTTGTCGAAGCAATTTTAATAATTACTCGGATCGGACAACTAATTGAGACAAGCCCCATCGTTTTTATGATTCTTCACGTAAAGGCGTTTCTAATGATGTATCACACATTACTGTTGGAGGTGGTACCAAATCCCATACAACTTGCCCATTGTCCTTTATTAATTCTAAAAAGTTTTGCAAAAGCGTGAAAAATATTCACTTTTACAGATAACTGTGATAAACTACATTGATTTTTCAAGTCATCAAAATCAATATGAGTGCGTCATGCAAATATAAACAACAAATTATAATTCAATTTAGATAAATGTATTAACTAGGTCAAACAATACGTGCCTATTCTTTAGCGGAACGTGAGATTGAGGTATAAACATAGAAATTTAAGAACACAAAAAAAAATAGTCAAATGAACAAAATTGTACACTTAGTTGAAAAAAGAGATTTAAGTATTTGAAATGTTTCCAAAAAAATTAATGATATAAGTTGATAACTTGTTTTTGTAACAAAAAAATAGAAAACTTTTATTAAATTGACGTGTTTCCAAAAATCTAAATAAATTAATATTTAAAACATAACTTTTTTATTTGTATCAGTCCCATTTTTTTTAATCGATTGTAAATCATCATTATGATCCCTCCCGCTGTAGGTGACAGCGTGAGGGAGTGTCAGACTCTTACTGAATAAAACCCACCGTGTTCCTTCTGGAGCCCACACTGTACCAGGGCCGCGGTAACTCTTTCGAACAACCCGCAGCCCCGATGTATCAGTCCCCAACAGTTTAAAAAAAAAGCTAACCAAAAACATTTTTCTTAAAGCCTATCAAAACGTGCAGCGCCCCTGGCTTTTATTCCGTAATCCTTATTCAGTTGTGAACATTACATGCACCACAGTCACTGCCCATCCTTCAAGGCATAAAGACGTGTTAATTATTAATTAATATTATTTAATAATAACCGCGATAGTAACACGTTTGAACACTTCGAAAGTTGTGAAAGAAAATTCTTAAGGTAAGTTTTTTTTTAACCGACGACTTTAAAAAAAATGATTCTTTATTTTTGTTCGCCGATTACTTAAAGATGCGTCGGTCGATTTGCAAAAATTGTTTGTGGAGTTTAGTATTTAAGTATATTCTTGAAGACACTATGAATTTTAAGTATATTCTTGAAGACACAATGAAATACAAAGGAGACAAAATAATTCGGACTTCAAGTTTGAGCTGCATTCTTATTTTTATTTCTTTTTACTCATCTCAATTTTGACCACAAATTAGGTCCTGAAAAATATTTTCCTAGGACATTTTTTCTATAATAGTACCTGGTAGGTTGAGGTACATAAAGCGATGACTACCTTATTACCATTAAATTTTACTTTCGTTAAAAAAATACCTCATGATATTTCATATCCTTAATTACGTTGACATGTTACATTTCATTTAAACTAAAACAATTTTAGTTTTCAGTTTCATTGTAAAAAACTGAACCAATTCATAAAAAATATGTATAAAATTCCTAAGTACGGTGCCTACTGTTTCTTCGCTTATTGCGTACTTACAAAAATGCCCAATAAATGCAATGTCCGAGTGCATTTTTGATAATAATATCTAAGATAAAGAAAACAATGTATTTTCATAAAATATCCCATTTAATTTTTACACTTGCTTCGCCAGCGGTTTCACCCGCATCCTATCGGAACTATTCCACGCACCCGGATAAAAAGTAACGTATAGCCTTCCTCGATAAATGGGCTATCAAAAACTGACCTGAAAGAAACAAACATACAAACTGTTCAGATTTATAATATTAGTATGGATAAGAGCACACCGCTGATTAAACTGTCGGCCGATAGTTAGCCCTATAGTCGGTCGACAGTTTATCTTGAAGATAATCGTGAATTCAATCAAACTTATACTGCGGAATTCAATAATCTGTCTATCTCTGGATTTGCTTACTAGAGATAGAATTTTAAGATTAGCCCCATACAAATAATGTCAAATTCCTATCTCTAGTAAGCACATCAACAGATAGTTAGAATATTGGGAACGGCCGTTAGTCGGTTTGATACCGGCTGGATACCTGATCGTTGTAATGTGCACTACCATTCATCTCCATACTGATTTATGACATAAACTTTAAGACAAAATTACGTTCCTTAAGGATATATAAATACTTTTCTATAAATTATTCAGAGACTAGCTTTTTGCCGCGGTTTCTTCCATGTCCTAGCCGAGCTACTATACCATTCCACGTACAGAAGTCAGCAGGTCAACCTACACGAATCTGTCAAATTTTACCAATCGAACATTAACCTTCCACTATTGTGATAAGGTTGAAAATCTATTGAAGAAATTTGTCAGGTTGAAGTAGGTTGATGTGCTGGCGTCTGTACCTACCCGAATAAATTTATGACACTCACAAAAAACGTGACTTTCTATATATATTTTTTTTAATAAGTTCAATAGATTCAGAGATCTTCTTTAAAAACCATCTATGTTGATGGAATTACTACCAACAAACATTTGTATAGAATACTAGTTTCAATCAATGGTTTTACCTGCGTGCGGTGGGAACTACATAAATAAAAAAATTAAATTAAATAAATAAATAAAATTTTAAATCCTAATTAATAGCTTTCATAGCACCATGGCACCATGATAAAAAGTAGCCTATAACCTTACTCGATAAACAGGCTATTTGGCACTGAAATGATTTTGGAAATAGGTCTAGTAGTTCCTGAGATTGACGCGTTTAAACAGTCAAACTTTTCAACTTTATAATATTGGTACCTCTCAAGACATACTAAAGCAGGCCGCACACCAGGCATACATTTGTAACTCGATAATTATATTGTAGCGCCACATTTGAAGCAGGACACATTTAACGCCCCCATATATTTGTTCGTGAGCACGCACACCTGGCAAACATTTGTAGCGGGTGCACTTTGTAGCGAGATGTTGTCCGCGCTACACGAATTGAAGATCGAACATGTTCGTTATTTGTGTCGCGTTGGTTTGTAAAAATAAAAGACAACATTGAATTTTACGTTGAATTTATTGCAGAGGTGATGAGTAAACGCTCTTCGGCCGAAATACACTCTCTGAAGCGGGTATCTTGTTTTGTTAAACTTAATTTAACTAATTTTAATAATGGCTTGTGTGTGTTTTCATATATTCGATAATATTATTGAAACTTTTCTTCGTCAAAATTGAAATTCTTGCGAAATTTTGAAATTCCCGTAAATTGTGCAATAATGTATTTTTTCTCATTAATCGCCACATCAAGAATTCGTCATCATCAGACGCTGATGTCGACATTCTAAAAGCGGTGCCACGCNTCACATCAAGAATTCGTCATCATAAGACGCTGATGTCGACATTCTAAAAGCGGTGCCACGCTACAAATGTGCGTCTAATGTGGGCATATACAATACATTTGTAGTAAGTTGAATTGTAGCACAATGATTGTGGCAACACAAATGTTCGATGCGTGTAGCATGTGGCGCTGGTGTGCGGCCTGCTTTAGGCATTCCTTTTAGCAACAGACATTGCATACTAGCTCTTTCCCCCAGCTGCGTTCGAATAGCAAAGACATTTGATACACCTGGTTTAAATCCTTTGTCCTTCTCAACATCAATGCAAATTTCATGCAAATCGATTCAGCAGTTCAGTCATGAAAGTTTAACAAACAAAACATACAGAGCTACTTTCGCATTGTTATTAACGGTTTATGGAAATAAAGTTTTTTAGGGTTCCGTAACTATAGGGAAGACAGGACCTTGTTACTAAGACTTCGCAGTCTGTCTGTCATCAGGCTGTATCTCAAGAACCGTGAGAGCTAGACTGTTGAAATTTTCACAGATTATGTGTTATTGTTGCCGCAATAACAACGAATATTTAAAACTAAAATTAAATAAATATTTTAGGGGGCTCACATACAACAAACGTTATTTTTGTTGTTATCATGTTATGTTGTGTGGGGTGTTATTATTATATTTTATGGTACGGAACCCTTCGTACACGAGTCCGGCTCGCACTTGGCCGGTTTTTATAAATCATTACGCCTTTGTCGTAGAATAATATCGCTCGTTCAATTTAAATACAATACAAATTCTTTTTGTTTAAGTAAATACGATGCGGCTACGTTTGTAATATGATTAACTTGCGTAAGAATAACTAAATAATTATTCAATTATACAGTTAATTTATTTTAATGAATATAAATTGACAACTGTTGTGTATAGGTATTGGAAGAGTTTGATGCCAAGTTTTTGAAAAAGCACGTCAAATAGGCATGACGACTAAAAAAATCTAATTAGTCCGTCTTTTAGATTATAAAAAAATATTGCATACGAGCTATGGACCGTTGAAAGTACGATTTTTACATAGGCATGACGTTAGTCCCCCCACTCGTGAACCTTAATACTAATAATCTTTGTTATTAATAGTATTTAAAAAAAATCTAAATTACAGACTAAATGTATTTGCCTATTTTTTACCCTGTCGTCATCTATTGCTGGATCCCGGCTGTCATTTGAAGATCTTTGGCTGTCGACTTTATTAATGCCGAGATTTATCAAAATCCATGCAGTCGTTTTTGCGGAAAGGGAAAAATCATCCATAAAAACTAAACGCATTTAAAGTTTCTAATACTTATAGTAGGTTTATTGTATTTTATAAGGGAGTGATACGGATAATCGAATGACGTTATATCGATGGTCGCTATATCGAAAAAAAATATGAGTGGTACGCTATCTCGAAAGCTCATTATATCGAAAACCGGTATATCGACTGACGCTATCGCGAACAACGGTATCTCGAAAAACTGTTTGAATGGTACGCTATTTCGAAAGTGTTCTCTGTCAAATCTCGATTTGTCCGGCGATACCCTATCTTTGTATTGCATTTGGGAAACCAAAATAATGAGTAGTAAAGGTAAAATTAACTTTTAATTAAAGTATAAAAAATAAATCAACAAAACAAAACTTGTATGTGGTACAAATATAAAAACAGTGAACGAAATCAAAATAGCCGCTGAACTGATGTTCTCTAAAAGTGTACTATTATTGAACATCAATACGAAAACAACGAGGTTGATTAGATAGATATTGGAAAACTTTTTTAGTTGTTTGGATTTATGTTGTTAATTGTTGTACATGCATTTTTTTATTATCCTATGGCTGTCCCACTTCTGGGCAAAGGCCTTCCCGTACTCTGCATCATTCTATCGGAAGCAATGCTGAACCCCATTCGGTGAGAAAGTGTCGAGATGTTCACGGCCAGCGCTTCCCTTGTCTACTCTGGATCATTTACTATTACATAATAATGACATTCAAGAATGTGCTAACGAGGAAGAGAAACTTAAAAAATTCGTCGTCACCATTTCAGACAACTCCTCAAAGTTGCAAGTAGAAAGTAATTGGTAACTCTTTCAAAAATTCTATTGAGACACATACTTTTCTCAGGAAAAGATGCACTTTCCTACATTCAATTTTTAACGTTGGAATGATATCGGTGGAAGCCATCCGATCTGCTTTGGGCGAAAATATCTCGGTAGCACACAAAAAAAAGAGCGTTCCCGCAGCACAGCTTTCTTTTTCTTCAAGCTATAACTGCAGCCTCCTGGCTTGTCTACGCTTCTTGTATAGCAAAAATAATTTATTTCGAAGAGATCGTAAATACTATACGGATTTATCTAAATTGTGTAATATTCCCATAAACTCAAACTTTTTTCTCATGTCAATATCTGTTTTAAAAAATATTTAATGTATACTTAATGTACGGATCCGAAAATAGAAAAACTGTGGCAATATTTGTTTGATAAGTATAAAACATTTGAAGGAGGGATACATTAGCCGTATGCTAAGTGAATGCTATTAAGAGCTGTGCCCAAGATCTCTTATGATGATAAATTGTTTGCTTTTAACTTAAATATTAAAAAGCAGCATGTAATATGCTTGTAACTTGGTTTTCATCATGACTAACGAATTCTACCAGAAATCTTGTCACATCTACCTAACATCAAACATTAGTTACTAAACTGACAACTATGCATTCTTATGTCACAAACCCATTAATTGGGATTACGTAAGCCTCTTCTTAATTACACAAGCACAAAGTTGACCTGCTGATAAAATAAAACATATTGCATATAGAAATGTAAATTACTGGTTATTTTGCGAACATCGTATATAAAAATTGCATGTAAAATAGGACGCGCGCGCGACAAGGAGAGTCAGTGGAATGTGGTCAGTGAAATGCTCCAATTTTGCCATGTAATGTATAAAACGGTCGACAAATTTAATTACATTGAAATAATAACTAAATGTGTTTTGTATATTATATTTGTTCACTAACTCAATATTGGGGACATATTTATCTCATTATCTAAGAATTTTTCGCCGAAGCCTTTCGAAGCTATTTCACTCTTGCTGACAAGGATTTGCCTTGTGTAGTCGGTAGAGAACTTTTGCAATATCGATGTTACAAATTCTGAGTCATTCTAAAAATATTCTATAAATTAATATTCTCTTGGCAAATTGGCCGCTATATTATAAGAAGGCAGTTTGAACCAGCAAGCGATATCGATGATACGTGTGAGCGTGCCGTTAAATGACGCAGATATATTCTTGTCAGTTTAACGGTCTTATCGGGAAATCGACGTCCATCCATTATGATCGAGTGGCGGGCTCTGAGATCTGTCAGCATTTGACGCAAGCCACGGAAGAATTAGGTTAATGCAAATTGGATGGTTATTGAGCCGCCCCGCTTTGTATTCAAAGAAATGTCAAAGATTAACACTGTTATAGCCGTCGCGATAAACCGGAGGAAAAAAAACACAATAAATTTTTTGGATTATTTTTCAAATCAGAAGTAGTTCCTGAGTTGCGTCTTCACAAAGTTTTTTAATATAGCTATGAAGTGATTAATTACTCTTAATCAACAACAATATTTATTATTTATTTGGATAAAGATTAATATTATTACGTTGATACAACTCTTAACAAATAATGCATTCATTTCCACCAAAGATTACCAATAAAAACGGTTCTAGAGAGTTAATCTTAAAAGATAGACATATACTGTCGCGGACATTTTTTTAGCTCATTTCAAGAGGAATAATTCTTTCGTACATTTATTTTTGGTATCTTGAACCGTTTTCGCAGCGCACGCAACGAAAGCCCTCAAGGATGAATATATCTTTCCCGTTTTTTCCACATTTCCTTATTTCTTCGCTCCTAATAGTTGCAGTGTGATGTTATATAGCCTAAAGCCTTCCTCGATAAATGGGCTATCTAACACTGAAAGAATTTTTCAAATCGGACCAGTAGTTCCTGAGATTAGCGCGTTCAAACAAACAAACAAACAAACAAACAAACAAACAAACAAACAAACTCTTCAGCTTTATAATATTAGTATAGATTTTCATATTCAATACAAAATTAAAGATTCAATGAACTTAATATAGATTAGTATTAAAAGCTATACTTTTTATGAATTCATTAATGGACATTGTGTTTTTTTTTGTAAAATTACTGCGATGGCGATTTCTTTCCAATTATTTCGCGGCGGCGCGGGCGCGGGCGTCTGTGAGATGTTAGCCAAAACTCTTTCAATTTTGTGAGTTGTTGTATTTTGTTCATCAGTGAGCTTTTGAATACAGCCATACAACCCGAGTTTACACATCGACAAACCACCAATAAATGTATAGGATCACAAAAAATTAATAAATTTGTTCAACAAAATTGTAGATAGAACCTAATAAAGTATTCTGTGGTTTATGAAACTAAAAATTTGTAGTTTTTATTATTTTATTTATCACATTATAATAAACTAAGTACTTCCACCCGCTGCTTCGTCCGCTGGATTTCGGACTTCGCCCCTCATTACTTCTAGCGACAATATCTCAAAAACTATTAATCTGATTGATATGTCACCGGAAAATAACAAGATCCGTATATTTATAAATTTCCTAGGAAATTTATAAACTTCCGTAGGATTCTAAACGGGAGATAAATTGTATTATTTTACGTCCTTATTTTCGTAATTTATCAATTTCCGACGTCACACGGTAAATTTATAAACTAACGGATATCTATTCGTAAGATTCTAAATAGTTCGACCAATCACAGAAGCTCTTTTAAATACGCATCTTTGAAATACGTAAAATAACACACTGCTCTCTGATTGGTCAGTGTTCATAGCAGCACTGCTTGTGTGTCCATAGACTTCAATGGCGGCCGCGAGGAAGGAGAGTGACACGTGACAGTCAACCAATCAGATCGCGCGTA
>NWSH02000305.1:3161260-3178318 GCA_002382865.2 Heliothis virescens | reverse complement strand
AATGACAGCCGGGACCCACCAGTTTATCGTGTCTTCCGAAAAGAACTCGTTATGACAAGATGGTCACCCATCCACGGACCGACCGAGCCAAGCATTGCTTAACCTTATGATCGATCGATCCGCGCGGCTTTGACTTAGCCACGAACTCTTCTTACTAGATACTCTTACAAGTCTCTCAAATCGGCATAAAAAAACAGGACAAGCTCTAGTCGGACTCGCGCACGAAGGGTTCCGTCCATCTACATATAAAACAGCCAAAAAAAATTTTGGTGTATGGGCCTCTTTACATATTTTGATATGGTTTTCTGTGGTAATAAAAATACATCATCTGTGAAAATATCTAACTCTAACGATTCGTGAGATACAGTCTCCAGACTGTATCTCACGAATCGTTAGAGTCTGTGTCCACACAGACGGACTGACTGCGAAGTCTTACGGCCGTTCCCAATAACCTATCTATTTATTTATTTTTTATTTATTACATAGGTCCTTCACAGCTGACAATCAATTAACTTAAATACTAAATAACAACAATACGCCAATTAAGAAGTACACAAATAATATTTGTTGAGAGTGAACGATGTAAGTCCTGACATACTTTGGTTTTTGTGTGTGTGCATGAGTGTGTGTGAAGTGTTTATGAGTATAGTGAATCGACTTATAATTTAAACTTTTTTGTTAATACAGCATGAAAGGCTGACGGTTATAAGTGGTAAATGAAGTATGAATGATGAGAGCAAATAATTATTTAAACTATTATGGCACATTCTGGGACAAAGATTCAATTATATACTTTCTGTATGAGGAACGAGAGCAGTTAAACGGATCCAGTGAAGAAAACTTGCTGTTGTATATTGTCGGAATGCGGATGTAGGGTGACATTTTAATGTATTTTGTGTCTATTCTATCTCTGGATTTGCTTACTAGAGATAGAATTTTGACATTAGCCCCATACAAGTAATGTCAAATTCCTGTCTCTAGTAAGCAAATCCAGAGATAGACAGAATATTGAATTCCGCAGTTAGTAGGTAAAATTACCATTGGTAATGAAACTACAAAAAAAAACAATTGAAAGTTCGAGAAAATATGATTATGTACCACTAACTCGGCATAGAGCAAAATAATAATAATAAAAAACACAAGGAAGACATAATCTCATTATATAAGCTACTAGCCGTTTTCCCGCGGTTTCACTCGCATCCCGTGGGAATTACTGCCCGTACCCGGATAAAATATAGCCTATGTCACTCGTGGATAATGTAGCTTTCGAATGGTGAACGAATTTTTAAAATCGGTCCAGTAGTTTTTGAGCCTATTCATTACAAACAAACAAACAAAGTTTTCCATTTTATAATATTAGTATAGATTTTATTTTGATTTTCTGCGGCAATAAAAATACGTTGTCTGTGAAAATATCTAACTCTTTCGATTCGTGAAATACAGTCTGGACACAGACGGACGGACAGCGAAGTCTTAGTAGGTAACATTCCCATTGGTAATGAAACTACAAAAAAAAAACAATTGAAAGTTCGAGAAAATATGATTATTTACCACTAACTCGGCTTAGAGCAAAAAAAAATAAAAACACACGGAAAACATAACCTCATTATTTAAGCTATCTAAAAATATCAAAGTAAACAGTTATGTAATACCGACATAAAAATAAAAACAAAAAAAAAAACAAAATGATTTGTCAAAGAAACTTCCAGCTAAATATAGATGGCGAAGACCGTTAATTATTATGCCTATTGGGCTATTAATTAATAATTCATATTTATCTATAATCTATACTTAATATTATAAAGCTGAAGAGTTTGTTTGTTTGTTTGAACGCGCTAATCTCAGGAACAACTGGTTCGATTTGAAAAATTCTTTCAGTGTTACATAGNTTATTATGCCTATTGGGCTATTAATTAATAATTCATATTTATCTATAATCTATAACTAATATTATAAAGCTGAAGAGTTTGTTTGTTTGTTTGAACGCGCTAATCTCAGGAACAACTGGTTCGATTTGAAAAATTCTTTCAGTGTTAGATAGCCCATTTATCGAGGAAGGTTATAGGCTACTTTTTATCCGGGTACGCCGAGTAGTTCCCACGGGACGTGGGTGAAGCCGTTGGCAGAAGCTAGTAATATAATAAAGAGGAATTTTTTTTTTGTTTGTTCGTAAATGCTCCGAAACTACTGAACCGATTTGGAAAATTCTTTCACTGTTGAGAAGCTTGACTATCCTCGAGTAACATAGGCTATATTTTGTCCGGGTGTGAGTATTAGTAGCCAAGGAACGCAGGTGAAACCGCGGGAAATAAATAGTTTAAATAATTATCGAAGTTTGTAAGTTATAGTTATTAAAAATAGCTCAGTTTATTATTTGTTTATAGATCTTACTAGAATCAGTAAACGGAAGCCATTTTTTGTTCGTCAATTATTTAATTAAGGAACTGATTATTTTTAGAAGTCTTTATTTTTAGTAGAACATAGTATTTTATTTTTGTTTTGCTAGTATTTACAATCAATTCAATCTCTGTGGGCTTAATAAATGAAAAGTTCGAAATTAACTAGTTATTTCTCACACTTTTACTCATTCCTGGGAAATTACGGAACCCTATACTGAGCGTGGCCTGACACGCTCTTGGTTTTATTGTCTTGATTTTATTATAAGTAGTTATAATAGGTAACTTATAACTGTGATGTATCCCACTGTGTTGAGGTCAGATAGGCAGTCGCTACATGTGAGACACTAAGACTGAGGCCAAACGAGCGTAATTTTTTGAGTCGTGAGTCGCAGAATTTCGATCGCAGAAAATCGTCACAAACAAAAAATACAACTCATTTTACGTTGCCGTGTGAATCAAATAGGACTTTTGTATGAAACCGAATGTAGCAGATTTTCTGCGACCGAAATTCTGCTACTTACAACTTACAAAATTACGCTCGTTTGGCTTCACCCTAATACTCAGCTGTATTCTTTGACACTGGAAATCGATCCCATACTTAAGGAAAAGGCTAGGCAGAATAGGTTTAATCAAAATCATAACATCTTTTATGGTTTGAAGTCGGTAAAGATGACACATAGATATATGTGGGTGGGCTTAAAACAGTTAACAGCTAACTATGAATAACTTATTATTGTTCTCAAGGTTAATGGTATTTGTGTTACATTAAAATCTAACTAGCTTCTGTCCGCGACTTCGTCTGCTTATACTTAATTAATTATGAAAAATCCGCTCCATTATGCGTACCAAAAAAATATATAATTTTGGTAAAAAAAATCTTTAGTATGTATACCTATTAAAAATGCAAAAGATACTTTGTTTATCTGTCTGTTTCACGCTAAAACTGCTCAACTAAATGGGAAAGGATATAGACTACTTACTTTTTATCCGGGTCATCAACATCCGAGCGTTGTCCCGGTTGCAAACCTTTCGGGGTCCGCTTTCCTGCACTTTCTCCACTTCGCACGATCTTCGGCATCCCTGGTGGTTACTCCACTGGCACGCATGTCACCCCTTACGACGTCAAGCCAGCTTTTCCTGGGTCTACCCAGTCTGCTCCGCCCTGGCGCAGAGGCGAGTAGGTTTCGCGTCGTAAAACTATACATATACCAAAAAATATTCGCACTGTCTTTGACTAAGCCTGGATTTCTATATATAACCTTCAATCCCTTGATTTGCGATATGACATTTAAGGGCCGTTACACGTTACGTTACATATTGCGATATCATTGCCCGTTGCTTGCCATTTTAATGCAGCAAGATTCTACTTGCAATGTGTAGGTAAACGTAATCGTGCAAATGGTCGCCTGTCAAATATTCCTGCAATAAAATGGCAAGCAACGGGCAATGAAATCGCAATATGTAAATGGGCCTTTAATTTAACAACAATTAAATTTTCATATAAGCTCCGTTTAATTGTGCAAGACGATTTCTAATCGCGAAACAATGGATAGTTATATTATAAAAATTCGCATTTAGACTTCTACGTTGTATTAAAAAAAAAAATTCAATGACCTTTTGTAGATACGCAATTAAAATTAAATATAGGTAGATATATTTTTTAAAGTAGGTAGTTAGATTTGGAAAAAAATATTTATTGCCTAGGTAGTACTTAGTTAATTATTTTATTACTATTATCTTCTTGAGTGTTTTTGTATTTCTATCTGGGTACAAAAAACGTCTTAGATAAAAAATAATGTTAGACTATTAGAATATTAATTGAAACTTTTAATTAGGTTGTGAGTGACTGTGCGTGTGCGTGCGAATGGGTTCTGGTGGGGTAGAAATATTACAAACTAGGCATACAAGCTGTTGATTTGCATCCTAGTCATTCAAGGACGTAGTTATGCTAATGATAATAGGCATGACGACTAAAAAAATCTAATTAGTCCGTCTTTTAGATTATAAAAAAATATTGCATACGTATTTTTTCGTTTTTCATCTTAACAAATAATTACGAAGCTATAGACCGTTGAAATTGCGCGTGACGTCACGCCTACTTACAATTTTGACATAGGCGTGACGTCAGGACCCCCCACTCCCGAACTTTAACACTCATTATCTTTGTTATTATTGATAGATTTTTAAAAACAAAAAATACGTGTCCAATATTTTGCGATAATATAAATGACGGACTAAATGGATTTGCTTATTTTTTATGCCTGTCGTCATGCCTATTATCGACCAAAATCAACAACAAAATGAGTGAGTTTTTTTTTTATTTACCGAAATCCGTCAGTGTATACTAGCTATATTTTAACGCACGTGTTATCAGCCTTATAACCGCGCTGCGCTTACATACAAACGCAAACGACAAGCCTGACGAATGAATTGATTTTATCTACGATTTTGTTTTATTAATGCTGAAATATTGTCAAATTTCAACAACAAATAAGCAGCGCATAGTAGTCATTTCCCGTCTTTCGTAGTTTCAATTGATTATTTATCTATTTTATGACAACCTCCTAAAATTTGACCAGGACGCAAAGGAAAAAATAATATGATATTCTAGCTTCCGCCAGCGGTTTCACCCGGTTCTCGAGGGAACTACTTCCCGTACCCGGATAAAAAGTAGCCTATAAGTTAGCCTGATATATAGGCTATAATAATGCCAAGTTTAATCAAAATCCATCCAGTAGTTATTGCGTGAAAGAGTAACAAACATCCATGCATACATTATTACAAACTTTCGCGTTCATAATATGTAAGTAGGATATAATAAAGGCCTGTTTACACATTGCGATTTCATTGCCCGTTGCTTGCCATTTTATTGCAGCAAGATGTTGCTTGCACTGTGTAAACGTAATAATGCAATCGCCCGTCAAATATTCCTGCAATAAAATGGCAAGCAACGGGCAATGAAATCGCAATGTGTAAACGGGCCTTTAGAGTAGAATTAGTAGGATGATTGATATATATGTATAACTACCAATTAATAGTTCAATAATTACGGTTAGTTTCCTTAAGCAGACTAGAACGTCATATATGTACCTACGTATGTTACTGACCTTGCATAAGGTCTATATAATATACTAGCTGTTGCATGCGTTTTCACCCGTTACCCGGGAGAACTTCTTAACGCATCCGGATAAAAAGTAACCTATATTTTATTCTGATATATAGGCTATATTACTGCCAAGTTTAATCAAAATCCGTCCAGTAGTTTTTGAAAGAGTAACAATAAGTTTGTTACTATTTTGATTATCATTATCTTCACAAACTTTAGTTTCCCAACTTTACTTTCTTAAGGCCCGTTTACACATTGCGATTTCATTGCCCGTTGCTTGCCATTTTATTGCAGCAAGATGCTTCTTGCACTGTGTAAACGTAATAATGCAATCGCCCGTCAAATATTCCTGCAATAAAATGGCAAGCAACGGGCAATGAAATCGCAATGTGTAAATGGGCCTTTATNCGTTACCCGGGAGAACTTCTTAACGCATCCGGATAAAAAGTAACCTATATTTTATTCTGATATATAGGCTATATTACTGCCAAGTTTAATCAAAATCCGTCCAGTAGTTTTTGAAAGAGTAACAATAAGTTTGTTACTATTTTGATTATCATTATCTTCACAAACTTTAGTTTCCCAACTTTACTTTCTTAAGGCCCGTTTACACATTGCGATTTCATTGCCCGTTGCTTGCCATTTTATTGCAGCAAGATGCTTCTTGCACTGTGCAAACGTAATAGTGCAATAGGTAAATGGTCGACTGTCAAATATTCCTGCAATAAAATGGCAAGCAACGAAATCAATGAAATCGCAATTATACACAATGTGTAAATGGGTCTTTAAGCTCACAACTTTCCTCAATAAATTAGCACACAACAACATTGAAAGATTTTTTCTAAATCGATTCAGTTGTTTCTGAGATAGACGCGTTCAAACAAAATCTCTTCAGTTTTGTAACATAAAGTACAGATATAATTACTGTCTGTTTGTCCTTCGTAATAAAAATGTCGTATAAAAACGTTTAACGAGTTTAAGCTGCGGTTGCAAAATTATCCTTGTACAGACGACAGCACATCAACCTACCTCAATCTGTCAAATTTCTTCAATAGATTTTCAACCTTATCACAATAATGGAAGGTTAATGTTCGATTGGTAAAAGTTTACAGATTCGGGTACCTGCTGTCGTTTGTACACTATAATATTGTTTACGTGTAACTGCTAATAACAAAACCGGCCAAGTCCAAATTGAACTCTCACACGAAGGGTTCCGTACCATCCAAATCCAAACTAATATTATAAATGCGAAAGTAACTCTGTCTGTCTGTCTGTCTGTCTGTCTGTCTTTTCTTCACGCCTAAACTACTGAACCGATTTGTGTGAAATTTGGTACAGACATAGTTTGGAACTTGAGAAAGGACATAGGATAGTTTTTATTTCAAAAAATAAAAATAAAAAATAAATTTATTCCGGACATACAGCGCCATCTATCGAGCTGTTCCTATACTCCGTAGATAGATGGCGTTGATCGCGCAATGGTGTCATTACAATTGTTCAGTTCATGTTATTGTTTTAATTCATTGGAAATTTGTTTTTACAAAATAGTAAAAAGCAATGAAAAATATAGTACAACTTTTAGTACAAAGAAAACGCTGTAACGGAGTATGGATAATTCTATGTCGATCGTTACACGACTTCGGTTCATGTTATTGTTTTAATTCATCGAAAAAAAGTAAATAAATAGTAAAAAGGTATGAAAAAAATAATATCAATATATATAATAAAACTTTTAGTACAAAGAAAATGCCCGAACGGAGTATAGATAAATAATCCGAGTTGTCTTTATCCTCGATAGATGGCGTTGGGATCGAAATAGATCGCGCTATGGTTTCGTTACATTCATTTGGTTGGGTATCGGCCGAGCGCTTCGGTACTGTCGTGGAAAAAGTGTATTGTCGGTCGTATGATTGTTTGTCTGTAGTGGTCCTGCTGTTTCGTATATTCTAAAATGGTTTCGTTGTATTTGTCAATTAAAAAGTTTATTTGAAAGCGCCCTAAGCCTAAAATAATAGAAAATTTGTCAAGGGAGAAACAGTTTTTTTTTTTCCTTTTGAACTGAAATGGCAAATCAGTAGAATGATGAGAAAATAAGGGAAAAATAACATTTTCGCCTTTTTCGATCGGCAATAACGGCTTTAATGCCCTAAGTGAGTATACTTCTATTAAATTCAAACGCAGAGCTCATTATGTTGATTTTTGAAGAGTTCCCTAGAATATCTTCCACATCTTATTTTTGAAGAGATCCCGCGAGATCGGGAACTATGTGGTTAAAACCAAAAATTTGCCGGAAGTCACTATTCCACGCGAACGAAGTCGCGGGCAAAAGCTAGTANCTGTCGTGGAAAAAGTGTATTGTCGGTCGTATGATTGTTTGTCTGTAGTGGTCCTGCTGTTTCGTATATTCTAAAATGGTTTCGTTGTATTTGTCAATTAAAAAGTTTATTTGAAAGCGCCCTAAGCCTAAAATAATAGAAAATTTGTCAAGGGAGAAACAGTTTTTTTTTTTCCTTTTGAACTGAAATGGCAAATCAGTAGAATGATGAGAAAATAAGGGAAAAATAACATTTTCGCCTTTTTCGATCGGCAATAACGGCTTTAATGCCCTAAATGAATATACATCTATTAAATTCAAACGCAGAGCTCATTATGTTGATTTTTGAAGAGTTCCCTAGAATATCTTCCACATCTCATTTTTGAAGAGATCCCGCGAGATCGGGAACTATGTGGTTAAAACCAAAAATTTGCCGGAAGTCACTATTCCACGCGAACGAAGTCGCGGGCAAAAGCTAGTACATATAATAAAACAGTAAAAATCGTGATATGTAGGGTTATTAAGAAATGAAAAAGAGTAAGAATTGGAGAAAAAAAAATTGTCTCTTTGTATGTTTGAATGTTTGTCTGTTTGCACAAGCTAATCTCAGGATCCACTGGACGGATTTTGATGAAACTGGGCAGACATATAGCTTATATATTAGAATAACATATGGGCTACTTTTTATCCGGGTACGGGAAATAGTTCCCTCGGGAAGCGGGCGAAGCCGCTGGCAGAAGCTAGTCTATTTATAAAACGGCCACAGAATCGCGTTTATGCTAGGGCAGCGTAAAAAAATATTTAAGTATTTCATTTATTCTAGTTTTCTTTTTGTTCTTTTAGCGGCAATAACAATACTTACATCATCTTTGAAAATGTTCACTGTCTAATTATCATACATAGTTCTTGAAATATAGCCTGGTGACAGACGGACAGCGAAGTCTTATTAATAGGGTTTTGCCTTTTTTTTATATCGATGGGAAATCATCAGTATGACCCCTCCCGCTGTGGGTGACAGCGGAAGGGACTGTCAGACTTTTACTGACTAAAACCCACCGTGTTCCTTCGGGAGCCCTTTGTGTGCCAGGGCCGCGGTAACTCTTTCGAACAACCCGCAGCCCCGACGGGCTCTGGCCCTAGTGGGCCCCGCAGGGGTTTGCTGACACTCTCTGAGGAGCGCGTGGAACAACGCGCAGCCGATAGGGTTTTGCCTTTGGTTACGGAACCCTAAAAACTGTTTCGCGTTGTCACTCTAAACAAACAGACAGATGTAAGAAAAAATGATGTTATTAACTTAATTGTAATTATGTTTGACTGTAAATTTTATACAATGTCAAAGATAAACACTTGACAGATACACGGCCAGTTTCACAGGTTATAGATAAACTTCTAGATAGCTATCTGACAGATAATGCCATAGAAAAGTAGTCAAAATTAAAAACATTTCTGTGGCATTTTTATACAAAGAGGTTACAAATCAATGTTATTTTTAACTTTATCTTCCGCTAGCAGTTTCGGCTGCCTTAAAAAGGAAATACTTTCCGCATCGAAATAAAACATAGAATGAATGAATGAATGAATGCATTTATTTGTCAGAATATTGTACAAAATTGTTGTAATAATTATATTTTACGATCAAAATATTCTGCCGTTTCCGGGGTACAAACATCCTTACTATCCTTACTAATATTATAAATGCGAAAGTAACTCTGTCTGTCTGTCTGTTACGCTTTCACGCCTAAACCAGTGAGCCGATTTTGATGAAATTTGGTACAGAGATAGAATAGACCCTGAGGAATAACATAGGCTTTTTATACGGGTACGGGAAATAGTTACCTCGGGAAGCGGGCGAAGCCGCTGGCAGAAGCTAGTAATCATATAAAGATTTAGCTAATTTGATTTAATTCTAATTTAATTACAGAATTACGGGTCATATTACAATTACATAAGAAAATACAATTACATTACAATATAGCCTATAAACTATTCTGATTTTAAGCTATATTTGTGTCAAAGTTACATCAAAATCAGTAGTTTCTGCTTTATAGAGTAACAGAGATACCTAATCTACCAATTTTCGTGTTTATAATATTAAGTTGAATTACTGGTAAGTTTAATCTAAATCCATTCAGTACTTTAAGCGTGAATGGCCAACAAACACCCACAAACTCATACATTCGACCAAAGTTCTGACCGTTAGAATTTTGTCGTAGATTATCTATCGATACTTATAATAAATCTGTAGAGAGGTCAATACGGTACATGAAATATATTTCCAAAATAACTATCAGGGGGTGATTAAGGATCGATACTGATGCCAAAAATGCAATCAGTAGAATTTTTGTCTGTCTGTCTGTCTGTATAACCGTTATAGAAACAAAAACTACTGGACGGATTTTAACGAAACTTGGTACAATTATTACTCATACTCCTGAGCAGGTTATAGGACACTTTTCATCACGCTACAATCAATAGGAGCCGAGCAGTGAAGGGAAATGTTGAGAAAACGGGAGAAATTTTGACGACCCGTTGTCGCTGGCATAAGCGACATGATCCGCGAACGAAGTCGCTGGCAGAAGCTAGTATATAAATATTTTAATATATATAAAAAACACCGCTATGTAAGTCAACATAGTCGGTCAATGTCATTATTTGAGTCGCTAAGAAGGTCCGAAGGTCAAAAGACGTATGTTTTTAATAGTTTGTTGACATATTTTTTTGCTGACTATACCATATGATAAGTATTTGTCATGAACGCAATAAAAAAATTAGGAAATTTACTTGAATTGTTCGCGAAGGAAAATTTTTTATGACATGGCTATTTTTTAGCTAGTAATAGCCTCTTCAGTCGGATTCCATTACCGGGTCGGGAGTTTTAAGAAACTCGTAAAGCAGCCCGTAGCCTGGAAGTTGGTGATTGATACACCCGTGCATCGGAGAACACGTTGCAGTCGGTCCTGCTTCTGATCTCTCCGGTCGTGTCGGATTGCCGTACCATCGCGCTATGAGAATGAGGGAATAGTGCACCTGTAGGTATACTTATCTATTACTAATATTATAAAGCTGAAGAGTTTGTTTGTTTGAACGCGCTAATCTCAGGAGCTACTGGTCCGATTTGAAAAATTATTTCAGTGTTAGATAGCCCATTTATCGAGGAAGGCCACTTTTTATCCGGGTGCGCTCAGTAGTTCTCAAGGGAAAGCGGGTGAAACCGCTGGCGGAAACTAGTACCTACATATAAAGCTGAAGAGACTGTTTCTCTGAACGAGTTAAACTCTAGCGGCCGTTCCCAATAACCTATCTACCTCTGGATTTGCTTAGCAGAGATAGGAATCTGACATTACTTGTATGGGGCTAATGTCAAAATTCTATCTCTAGTAAGCAAATCCAGAGATAGACAGAATATTGATTTCCGCAGGAAATCTCTTTCGCTGTCAGATAGGTCATTTATCGAGGAAATAGGCAACTTTTTTTCCGCGTTCGCGAAGTACATACCTACTTACAAGTAAAACCGCCTGACAAAACTAGTTAGTTACTCGTATTTGCTGGAAACTTGTATGTTTATCTCGTATATGAGTTACAGTTAATTTCCTTTGTCAATATATATAGAGTAATTATATATTCCGGTCTCGTTACTTGTTACGTATTTTCCACTGCGTCGCGAAGACAAAGGTTTTTCATACTCACGTTTGTTTATTTTTTATGACAATATGACAGCTGTTTTTATATAGGTACCTACTTACTTTTATACACCGTGTTCCTGAGGATTTGCATTAATTTCGAATAATACTTCTATAGCTCCTGTTAAACATTTCGTACAAAGGAAGTAGTAGTTTAAATGGCATAGTTTTTCAGTTATTGGTAATTTAAGTTTAACCAATTTAATTATGTTGTGCTTTAAGAAAGTCTTTATTTGTGAGATGTTGCCACTTTGTGCAGCCAAAACTATAAAAGAGGTAGGTATAAGGCAAAGAGTTATTCATATTAGATAAATTTTATCTAAGCATTAAGTTTGTATTTAAGTAAGTTTGTTTTTTAATTGGAATTTCTAATAGTAAAAAAAAAAACAATTTAATGGACTGAATAACATGCCCAAGTTAATGTATAACCTCAGGAACACGGTGTATATTAACGAGGTAGGTTATGTGGTTTTTTTCTGTGTGGCTAATGCACAGGAATCTCAATAATTTCTGTGGGCCTGTAGCCTGGTTACCGCGGCCCTGGCACACTGTGGGCTCCAGAAGGAACACGGTGGGTTTTAGTCAGTAAGAGCACAGATTAGGAAAGTAAGAGTCTGACACTCCCTCACGGTGTCATCTAGAGCGGGAGGGGTCATTTGATGATTTCCCACGAAAGAAAAGGCGTAGTAGAGTCATTCAATTTGACCCTATACTTAGCTATTTTATACCAGGCATTCAAGATTATTTTTTTTTTAATAAATTCTGCAGTTTTTTTATAATTAACAACTCATTATCATTTAACATTATATGATAATGCGTAAACTATTTCAATAATTCTCATTCAATGGTTTAATACTTTTAATAAATCAACGCATGTACCTACGCGGCTTATATAAGTACAATATTAAATGACGTCACAAGGTCATTGAACTTAACATGTGCAATTTCAATGAGCCGTCCTAGAGTGATATATTATGTCAATTCATTGCCTTGACTGTATATGTGCACCGTCAATTTTTTTTTAAATAAACATAGCTAGAGCTAGCTGTTGCACGCGCTTTCACCCGCGTCCCGGGGAACTTTCCGTATCCAGATAAAATATAAACCATGTCACTTGGGTTTAGCCTCCCAAAATTGTCAAAATTTTTCAAATCGTTTCAGTAGTTTCGGAGCCTTTACAGCACAGACAAACAACAAATGTTTCTAGTTTATTACATTAGTGTAGAAAGAGAATTATATTGTTATTTGTAAGTGCATCCAGGATAAGAAGTAAGTAGCCAAAAAGAAAGTCTAGATTCTAGAGCCTGAGGAAGGACAAGGCTACTTTTTTATCCGGGTGCGGGAAATAGATCTCTCGGGAAGCGTGGGGAACAGGTATTTAGTATTATTTTCACTATCTATATCTATACTAATATTATGAAGAGGAAAACTTTGTTTGTTTGTTTGGTTATAATGAATAGGCTCAAAAACTACTGGACCGATTTTAAAAATTCTTTCACCATTCGAAAGCTACATTATCCACGAGTGACATAGGCTATATTTTATCCGGGTACGGGCAGTAATTCCCACGGGATGCGAGTGAAACCGCGGGAAAACGCTAGTACTATATATAAAGAGGAAACTTTTTTGTTCCTTGTTTGGTTTTTAACCTAAACTACTGAAACCGATTTTTGAAAATAAATTTATTTCACTGTTTGGAAAGACTATCCCCCGGGGTTCAACTTAGGCTATTTTGGCCTGGTGCGTGAAGGTAGTTCCTCGGGAAACGACAGTGAAACCGCGGGGGGAATCAGCTGATGATGGCGTCCTAGCTGACTTTGATCGGCCCCACGGCGGCTGTCTCTCAATAATAAGGAAGAATCCAGCCAGCTGCGCAGGACATATTAATAGTGCTCACGCCATTTGGCGCAGACACAGGTCACTCCCTATTCCCTCATCTCTCATAACCCCGATGGGGACGGCATTACCGATACGACCGGAGAGAGATCAGTCCGCAAGGACCAGCCACATTCAACGTGCATCTCCGATGTCACGGCGGCACAAGCTAACCAACAGATACCTATAATTCTATCAAGCCACCGCACTCAACCCACCTGATTATTACCCTTTTGGAGAACTGTTTTTTTTACATCCTATTACTTTCTCGAACAAAAAACTCAGGCATAAAAGTACGGCCCTAGTTTAGTCCGGTTTTCGACAACAGGTCGACCTACTTAAAATATATTTTTTTAATTATCGTAATTTGCTATATTAATCCAGCTACCACAATGACCCGTATAAATCTTGTAGTTCTGAAGACTCAATCTTCATTCGTCACAATATACCACTTTTATATTGCCGCTTGGAACTTTTGTTACCTTTTTATTATACAGATTTTTCTCAACGGTTACCTCCACAATCTCACTTTGGTATGTTTTTTTACTTCCGTCAATTTCGATTTTTAATATTCTTGCCTGTTCCTGCGTATTTTTTTGCCCTTATGATGTAAAAGTTAACATGTTAAATAAATCGGAATGTTTTAATAATGTTAAATCAAAATTCAAATCATTGCCATCCGCGCTGGCAAGTGGCAACCAGCCTTTTTGGGCACGCTCACGGTCGACAAGCGACACGGGGAAGGAATCTATTGAACGCCTTTTAGTTTTTTAGTTTTGAGTTTTTTTGGTTTTTATTTAGACAATGTTGTAAAAATCTTACAATGTAAATACAAATGCAATCATCATTAAAAAAAACCTATGTATTCTGCTTAAATATTGTAAAGAACAACACGTTTTCCAGAACCTTTAAAATATTATGTGTAACAAACATTTATTCAATCATCTCATAATTAAATTAAATAAAATTTGCTGTTTAATAACAATTCCAGAACTTTATCTGGAACTTGTGGACCTTGGCCGTGAGTTTTCCCATTTTTTTTTTTTTTTTGTTTTTTGTAGAAAAAAAAAATTATTTTAAATATTTCTTTACCATGTTTAGAAAGTATTAAAAGTCTAGTTTGAATGTTTTTAACGCAATTTTTTTATTTAAGTTATATAAATGATTGAAATTTATATGTTTGTTACTAATAATATGGTCTGGAAAACTGTCTGTCTCTTTTACAATATTTAAGCCAGATACAATAGGTTTTTTTAAAAAATGCAATGATCTGCATTTTTATTTACAATGTAAGTATTTACAACATTCTAATGAATGAGAACACTTCAATACTTAAAGAGACTAAAGGCGTCAACAGAAATTCTCCCGTTTGGCGCTGTCGAACCGGGAGCGTCCCAAGAAGGGGCTGTAGCATTGCCACGCGCTGGGAATGGCAATTATATTTGGATTTAAGATTGGATTTTAAAAACATTCCGAGTTGTTATTTAATGTTACTTACATCATTAAGTGCAAGAAATAAAATACCGCAGGAAGAAATAAATGAATAAAAAAGAACGAATTGTGTAACTAAAAAACATCTGTAAACAATAACAAACACTAACGCAATAATGGATATTTAGAAGTGAGATATTCTTAAATTAAACATTTATATATACAATTACATTAAAATAATATATAGTAGGTCCTACTGTTTTCGAAAACCGGACTAACTAGTTGCGTTAACATATCCTGCAGTTTTTATTTTGTCGAAACATAAAAAAAAACAGTCCTCCAAAAAAAATCAGGTTTTATTCGGACTTATGAAATAGGTACTGTGTAGCTATTGCCTCATCGGAAGAAGCACGGTTTAATGTCCGGTCCTGCGGTCTGATCCTCTCCGGTCGTATGGATTGCCGTCCATCCGGGTTTTATGAGAAAGTGAGGGAAATAGGAGTGCACCTGTGTCTGCGCAAGATGCTTGAGCACTATATATCGTTCCTTGCCAGCCTGGCTGATCTCCTTTATATGAGACAGCCGCCGTGGCCGATAGTCAGACTAGGACGCCATCATCAGCTATTGCCCGCGGTTCCACTCGTTTTCCCCGAGGGAACTACTTCACGCCCCCAGGCAAAATAATAGCCTAAGTTAACCGGGGATAGTCCTTTCCAACACGTGAAATAAATCTTTTCTCAAATCGGGTCAGTTAGTTTTAGGTCACAAACAAACAACAAAAATGTTCCTCTTTAATTATTATTAGTACTAAGCCTTTCCCGCGGTTTCACTCGCATCCCGTGGCGAAATTACTGCCCATACGGGATAAAATATAGCCCTATGTCCACTCGTGGAATCATGTAGCTTTCGAATGGTGAAGCATTTTACAATTCGGTCCAGTAGTTTTTGGAGCTAAATTCAATAATAACCAACAACAACAAAGTTTTCCTCTTCAATGAATATTTGTATAGATAAAATAGAAATAGTGAACAAGTAATACTAAATACCGTTCCCACGCTTCCCGAGAGCAATCTATTTCCGCCCGGATAAAAAAGTAGCCTTGGTCCCTTCCTCAGGCCTCTAGAATCTCGATTTTCTTTTTGGCTACTTACTTTCTTATTCCTGGATGCCACTTACAAATTACACTAATAATGTCTCTTTCTACACTAAATGTAATAAACTAGAAACATTTGTTGTTTGTCTGTGCTGTAAAAGGCTCCGAAACACTGAATAACGAATTTGAAAAAAATTTGACAATTTTGGATGGCTAAACCCAAGGGAACAATGGTTTAATATTTTAAATCTGGATACGGAAAGTTCCCCGGGACGCGGGTTAAAGCGGTGCACAGCTAGCTTCTAGCTAACTGTCTTAATTTAAAAAAAAATTGACGGTGCTACATATCATCAAAGGCCTAATGAATTGCATATATATCACTCTAACGGACGCTCATTGAAAATTGCAACATGTTAAGTGTTCAATGACTTGTGACGTCCAATTTTAATATTGTACTTATATAGAAGCCGCGTAGGTAACATGCGTTGGAAATTTATTAAAAGTATTAAACCATTGATGAGAATATATTGAATGTTTTTACGCATTATCATATAATGTTTAATGATCAATCGAGTTGTTAAATTATAAAAAAACTGCAGAATTTAATTAAAAAACATAATTCTTGAATGCCTGGTATAATAGCTAAGTATAGGGGTCAAATTGAATGACTCTACTAACGCCTTTTCCTTTCGTGGGGAAATCAATCAATGACCCTCCGCTCTAGAAATGACACCGTGAAGGGAGTGGGTCAGACTCTTACTTTCCTAATCTGTTGCTCTTACTGAACTTATATAACCACCGTGTTCTTCTGGAGCCCCACAGTGTGCCAGGCCGCGGTAACCAGGCTAAGGCCAACAAGAAATATTCGAGATTCTGTGCATTAGCCTACAACAGAAAAAAACCACATACCACTCGTTAAATATAGCACCGTGTTCCCTGAGGTTAAATACATTAACTTGGGCATGTTATTCAGTCCATTAAAATTGGTTTTTTTTTTTTTACTATTAGAAATTCCAATTAAAACAAACTTACTTAAACTAACTTAATGCTTTAGATAAAAATTCTATCTAATATGAAATAACTCTTTGCCTTAATCCTACCTCTTTTATAAGTTTTGGGCTGGCACAAGTGGCAACATCTCACAAATAAGACTTTCGGGG
>NWSH02000305.1:3110883-3131818 GCA_002382865.2 Heliothis virescens | reverse complement strand
ATGACAAGATGTTCACCCATCCACGGACCGACCGCGCCAAGCGTTGCTTAACCTTATGATCGATCGATCCGCGCGGCTTTGACTTAGCCTCGAGCTCTTCTTACAAACGGGATATTATGTTTTCTGATGATCAAATATCTACTTAAATTCCAGCCAAACATCACACATACCGATCTACAACTTTGTTTCCGGAGCACAAAAGCCTATAACATGGGGCGATTTCATAGAACGCAACCGAAAGTATGGTATCGACAAACCTACAACAAAGGCTGTTTGGTAAGCATCAGATTTTCATAGTATTTTTAGCCGTCAACGCAAAAAGAGATGTTATAAGTTTAATCTTATCTTACTTACATAGATACATGCAATATGTATCTGCATGTGGCACTGTATCTCCCAAACTGATGAACCAATTTGGATGCGGCTTTATCTAGATAAAAGCTAGTGTTCCAGCGGTGATTTTTGGATATGTTTCATCAAAATCGGCTGAGCCATTTTCAAGTTATAACCTATTTTGTCAACAGAGCAAACTCATCGTAGAAGTTCAGACCGATAAAGTTAGATGAAGTTAAAAAATATGTAGACCGTTGATGATGATGATGATATACTAAATTGTTTTACTTTATATTTCAGGTACTACGGTCTGAATCCTACAAATAACTATTACTTGTTCCTATTCTACAATTTCTTCTTGCACTACTTGCCAGCGTTGATGATTGACATGTATTGTGCTGTTACGGGGAAGAGGCGAGCGTAAGTAGACTTTATATTAATGTAAAAACATCTTAAAAGATTCACATAATATAAACAAAATAATATTCTGTTTGTAAAGGAAAATGAGTGAAAAATACAGTACTTTACCTTTGCACTTCATAGATGGCGCTGTCAATCAAGTCTAATAATACTTCTTGCCAATAGATGGCGTTAAACTCAATTATTGTATTTTATTTTCTTTTTTTTTCAGTATGCTAAAACTATACAACAAAGTGATGAAGCTGGCTAATATTTTATTCTACTTCTCCACTCAAGATTGGAAATTTTCTGACTATAATGTCAGAAATATGTGGAAAAGCCTGTCTGATGAAGATCGCGTCGTGTTCCCGTTTAGTATAGGCGAAATGTCTTGGGAGTACATGTGTGAAACTTTCTTAGTTGGTGAGTACACTTGGTTGCAAAAAATTCGGGCCAATGGAAAAGTATATTTTTAATTATTACGAAGTAAATAACTAATGTAGGTAACTATATGAGTAAAATAATATAGCCTATGTTCCTCGGGGACAGTCTAGCTTCCCAATAATGAATTAATAATTTTTCAAATCTTTCTAGTAAGTAGTTTCGGAGCATCTAGGGTGTAACTTCATTGGATTAATACTAACTTCATTGGATGTGTAATAACTTTTAAGTTATTTTATATCTTTTCTAGGTCTTCGAGTGTACCTAATCAAAGATGACCTATCATCATTACCTGAAGCCAGGAAGAAGTGGAATAAGTAAGTTCCTATCTACCTACACACAAGACTATAATCTCTATGTCAGTCAGTACAAATAATGTCTTCCCTAGAAAACTGGCAACTGTCAACAGCATAAAAAACCGGCCAAGTGCGAGTTGGACTCGCGCACGAAGGTTTTAGTACAATGATGTATGAAAAATGAACGTATCTATTCCTACAACTTGCCATTTTTTGGGCAGCAAAAAATAACTTTGTTTTTCATACAAATATATGAATAACAAAGTTATAATTTACGGTTTCACACGTTTATTGTATGGGGACCCTTTATATATTTTATTAATCTTTAGTATTTGTTGTTATAGCGGCAAAGAAAAAACATCATTTGTGAAGATTTCAGCTTTCTAGTTATCACGGTTTATGAGATACAGCCCGGAGACAGACAGACAGACAACGTAGTCTTAGTAATAGGGTCCCGTTTTACCCTTTGGGAACGGAACCCTAAAAGTCGGGGGCACTCTACCTAAAAGTGACAATGCACGAAATTTAAACGCGTTCATTTTTTATTTAATTTAATTTCAAATAAGTTGTATTTATGTACCTATTGTTATTCATTTTTCAGACTGTACTACCTGCACCAGATCCTGAAAGCTGTAACTTTAGGCTTAGTTATAAACTTAGCTTACTTTGTATTAAAACCTGTGTTAGCGCTTATTTTTGGCCACTGAGATAAATCTCTATTTAAGTTTAAATATAAGTTTACTGCGGAATTCAATAATCTATCTATCTGTCGATTTAATTACTTATGTATATGGATATCTGAGTAATTTTTATGACATGAAAAGGCTACAAAATATAAGTACTTCGTAATTAAAAAAATACAGGAAACAAAATCTCAGATTCTGAAATACATTTTTGCTCAATTAATTAATGATTATTAGACATAGGGATATTAGCACTGAAATATTAAGATAGTTTTAAATTAAGTCTAAGTATAAGTAATTAATTTTAGAACAATTAAGAAAAAAAACTTAAAAAAAATATTTTTTAAATATTTATAATAATATTGACAGATTTTAAAACGAGATTATTACAGAAAAAAAAAACGAAGGGTAATGTTTTTTTACATATGTATTTCCAATTAGCGAATACTCTTTTACATACTTTGTTAATATGTTAGAAAATAATCCTAAAAAATATTATTTCTATAAGTGGTTGTTTTTTTTGCAATGCTGTTTATTTTTTAAGTAAATTAAAATATCAACGTTCAATATGAAGTGATATTTGCATGTATGTATTTTGAAGACGAATTATTTATAAAAAGTAAGTAGAATGTCAAACACAAAAGGTGACTTGTAAGATAAAACATTGAAAATTATACTATAGGTATTTCTTTTATTTTATACCCTACATTTAAGCTCCAACTGCCTCGTTGGTCTAGTGGTCGCATAGCGCGACTGCCGTGCTACGGGTCTCGGGTTCGATTCCCGGGCCAGGCCGAAATCGCTTTGTGGGTTTTAGAAGCTTTCACAAAGCAGCCTGGAGTTTGGAAGTTGGCGGTGTTTCACCCCCGTGCCTGGGAGGGCACGAAAAGCCGTCGTCCTCAATTGTTACTCAGTAGTAGTCGTAGTTATAATTCCATGTCAGAGGCCGTCAGGCGGATTTGAGAAAACTCTGACACTAGGGCTTGTCAGGTGATTAAACTTGCAGCTCACTCGATAAGAAGAAGCTCCAACGAAAGTTACGACATATAAAAATTAGATAGGTATTTTCTGATTACTTATAGAATTATTAAAAATTATTTTATGATACCAAACAGTACTAACTGTTGCCCGTGATTCCACTTGCGCCTAAGAGCGGCCGCATATTCCCGCACCCGGATAAAAATTAGCCTGTGCTTTTTCTCAGGCTCTAGAAGTCGAAACTTAAAATCCCGTTTTTCAGTTCCCGTGGGTATTTCGGGAAATCCTTTCTTATCTCGCGTCTAAGACAGGGGTTACACGATCAGTTTGGCGTCAGTCCAATCCATCAGTCTGGTCCAGAATGATCATGTAACCGGTTGATTGACGGACTGATGGTCCAAAATGTACCGTATTTTTTGTTCGTCAGTCTGAGACTGATGCCAGAATGACGCCAGACTGATCGTGTAACCCCTGTCTTAGGATCTTGACAAAATTTCTGCTTAGGTTCACGGGTTTGGGGTTTAGCGTTGATGAGTCAGTGAATGAGTCAAAGTTGATATTTATATTTATATAGGTAAGTATATTATGTATAAGAAGATTAAAAGTGAGAACGACTGAAACAATATATTTTTTTTAATACAAGCGTTTATTCATATTTACAAAGTAAACACACCACAAATATACAAAAACAATATTATTTACATACAGACAACAATAAACATTGTACATTCTTATATATTTATTATTTTATTCAACGACAACGACAATGCGAAGTCCTGCTTTTTTTCTTTATAAAATGCCATTTTGTTTATGGGTCATAACTATTAAACTGTCCTGTCCAAAAATCTATTAAAACATGAGAAATATAGTTCTATATACGCTGTATTTTAATAAAATCTATTGAAGAAATTCAGCACATCAAGCTACTAGATTATGTCAAATTTCTTAGACAGGGGTTACACGATCAGTCTGGCGTCAGTCAATTCCATCAGTCTGGTCATGAATGATGGGAGACTGATCGTGTAACCGGGTGACTGACGGACTGATGGTCCAAAATGTACCATATTTTTTGCCCGTCAGCTTTCGTCAGTCTGTGACTGATGCCAGAATGACGCCAGACTGATCGTGTAACCCCTGTCTAAAATAGATTTTCAACTTTCACCTCTAAAGTATAAGGTTCAATGTTGATTCGGAATTACAAATTGGAGTAGCTTTTTGTGCTGGCGTATGTATTTTCCCCCTTCAAATTTGAGCATGACCTTGACCTTGAAAATTTTAGATTTATTTTCACATCAAAAGTTTTTTCTTTCTCTTAATACGTCATTGGCACATGACTTTTACATCAATCAATTAAGTCTAATGTCTTTAAAAAAGTGATTATTGATAAAAAAAACGAGGAATTTCAAAAATCCGTTTTTTTTACATGAAATACTTTTGCAATAATTTCTTCTTTTGAAGTTAAAACACAGCTGTTTTCTTTCCTATATTTCTTTAAATATAGTTGGCTTATTTTGAAATCTTTTCATTTCTTATAGAAATTAACAAAACTAGATCTATCTAGAAAAATAAAATTAATGCTCGATGATAAGCCATAATAATTTATTTGCCTTTCAATTGATCATACCAAGTAAAATCAACTTGGAATTTTGTTCTAAATAAGAGTACCTAAGCAGAAAAATAAAAATTGTTTTTTAAAAAACTAAATCTTGAATACACAGCCTAAAATAATCTTCTATGTATAAGTAAATTATATTAATTTATTTATTTATTATCAGGGGTCGGAATTAGGTAGAGTTCTTTATGAACTTGCATCGAAATGTTGATATTAATATGGATCTTCCCGGGATTTGTGTGGCCAAAAATATTAAATAAATAATAACAAAATCTCAGAGTTAGATAAAACAATAATAACTAACATAAAACTTTTATGAATATGATGACATCTTGAACAATTTGTAATATAGTTGTTCCATTCGCAGTATCATTTTAGACGCCACTTAGTAAGGGTCATGGCACATTGTACCGGCACCGCTCCAACCCGGCAAATAACGTGTCATTTAAATTTGAACATTAAATTGTATGACGTATGATATATTTCATAACAACGTGAGTTGTTAGATAGGAAACCGCGCGCTGACAGCCCGCCGTTGGCTTTTTAGGGTTCCGTACCCAAAGGGTAAAAACGGAACCCTATTACTAAGACTTCGTTGTCTGTCTGTCTGTCTGTCTATCACCACGCTGTATCTCATTAACCGTGATAGCTAGAAAGCTGAAATTTTCACAAATGATGTATTTTCGTTGCCGCTATAACAACAAATACTAAAAATTAAAAAAAGTTATATATTAAGGGGGGTCCCCATACAATAAATTATAAAGTCAGTGCAATNTCTGTCTGTCTGTCTGTCTCCACGCTGTATCTCATTAACCGTGATAGCTAGAAAGCTGAAATTTTCACAAATGATGTATTTTCGTTGCCGCTATAACAACAAATACTAAAAATTAAAAAAAGTTATATATTAAGGGGGGTCCCCATACAATAAATTATAAAGTCAGTGCAATTTGAATACAATGCCATCTGTTACTCAAGCGTGGAACTACAGCTTGGTACGGAACCCTTCGCGCGCGAGTCCAACTCGCACTTGGCCGGTTTTTTGTTTTGACGTTATGAAATACATCATACGTTCTACGATTTAATGTTCAAATTTAAATGACACGTTATTTGCCGGGTTGGAGCGGTGCCGGTACAATGTGCCATGACGCTAAGGCGGATGGTACCTACTATGTTCTAATAGTTTTACTAACAAATGTACGACAGCTCTTCCTAAGAAATCCGTATTTTCGTCGACCCGTAGTTTGATTTGAGGCATATCCACTTTATTCTTTCGGTGTATGAAAGCAGCCTAAGCACAAAAATATTTCTACCTAATTTCGACCTCTGTTTATTATACTAGTAACTAGCCACGGATCCGTCTGCAATAAATTTAAAATTAGCTGCAAAAACTAGGATTTAAAGTTGTATGTAAAATACAAGATTAACGGTCACTTTCACAGGTTCCAGATAAAGTCCTAAATAGGTATCTGACAGATAGTTCCATAGAAATGTTTATAATTTTGGTTACTTTTTATTTGGAACCTGTGAAATTGGCCGTAATCCCGACTATATAATCAATAGCTGTTTGACATTATAACACACTAACTCCCGCCAGCGGTTTCACCCGCTTTCTGAAGGAACTACTCCGCGCACCCGGATATAAAGTTATCTATACCTTTCCTCGATAAATGAGCTATCTTTCACTGCAAGACTTTTTTCAATTCAGACCAGTAGTTCCTAAGATCAGTGCATACAAACAAACTTTTCAGCTTTAAAAGTAAAAGTATTTGCTTATTTTTTCAAAATTATTTTACTATATTATACTAATTAAAAACTACACGCACAAATTTTGTCCGTTTCATAAGATCTGTTTTTTATTTTTATTTTTTGGGGCATTCATTAATAGTTCTATTTTCTTTTGACATTTTTAAATTTTAACACTTGAAAAAACTAAAAATCATGGCACATTGTACCGGCACGGTCACGGCACAGCAAATAACGTGTCATTTAAATTTGAACATTAAATTGTATGACGTATGATATATTTCATAACCACGTGAGTTGTTAGATAGGAAACCGCGCGCTGACAGCCCGCCGTTGGCTTTTTTGTTTTGACGTTATGAAATACATCATACGTCATACGATTTAATGTTCAAATTTAAATGACACGTTATTTGCCGGGTTGGAGCGGTGCCGGTACAATGTGCCATGACCCTTATACAGCGGTTTCGGTGAAAGCGCTCTTACTATAGAAAAAAAATGCGTCTAGACAGTTTGTAATATTTAAATTATATTTTTTAAGTCTTATTATTGCTATAAATATTGATATTTCTCTAAATGTTATAACCATTGCTTGTCTTTTTTATTATAATTTATAAGTCGATATTAAAAACATAAAAAATAACATACAAACGCCAGCAGATCAGCCTACCAGAATCTGTCAAATTTTACCAATCGAACATTAACCTTCCACTATTGTGATAAGGTTGAAAATCTATTGAAGAAATTTGACAGATTGAGGTAGGTTGATGTGCTGGCGTCTACATTTACAGCTTTATTTTAAATAAAAATAGATTTTTATTTAGGCATCATAAAAAATCGACTAACAACAAAATAAATCATTTTAAATATTAACTGTAACTACACAAATATACATACAAAAATTTAATCTACAATCTCTATCACAAAAGCGAATTCACATACAAATTTTGATGCAACACCGAGTTCGCGAAAAACTCACCTATACCTTTTCCAAATTTTACCGAAATTAGCCGAGCAGTTTTGTGGATCAGTGTTTATGTCCCATGGTGAGTAGAAGAGGCATTAATGCTCCTACGGTTAGAATTATCATCTCTGAAAGGAGGAGTCCCCCGAAGCCCTTTTTCGGGGGAACTCCGTCTTGCATGGGGAGTAAGGAATGCGTGTGGGATTGGGGATGGGTCAATTCGGGTAAAACGTGCACTGTGGCTACGTATAAAAATGTACCGGCTGAGAAGAGCATTGCTATTCCTGAAAAGAAAAATATAAATAATCAAAATTATCATTTGTCTAGATTTTAACTAAACATACTGCTAAGAACTAGTATTTTTCTTTTTTAGTATATTGACTTTGAGTTTGTATTAATTTTGACTATATGGATGAACTATATGGATATTTTACTTTTTCCAGCCTAAAATTAAAAATTAAATAGCTTGTTGAGAAAAACCGGCTAAGTGAGAGTCATACAACAAATCACGTTTATCGTATGGGAGCCCCCTATTTTTTTAAAGTGGCAACAGAAATACATCATCTGTGAAAATTTCAGCTTTCTAGCTATTGGTTTACGAGATACAGCCTGGTGATAGACGGACGAACAGACGGACAGCGAAGGGTAATAGAGTCCCGTTTTAACCTATGGATACGGAACCCTATTAAGTGCAATTCATACTTTTTTTAAGTTGCTATAAAAATAATGTTACACAAAATTATTACCTGTAGCATTGAAATCGCTCAACGTTTGCTTGCTCTCATTGCCGATACCGAAGTACGTGAGCAAGGCAAGCAGGGGGGCGGCACATGAGAATATTAGTAGATGTTTTCGTATCCTGTTCCTGTGAAAACAAAATAACATGTTGAAAAACAAAGTTTCACAATAAAATAAAAAGTATCTGGCACCTGGCTGGTTTTTTGCAAGCAAGTTTGCTAGTTTGCCTACCAAATTATTATTTGGATTGTAATTAATGATTATTATCACGGCTGCAATTGTAAAATACATTTTGAGCTATAGTGACTTCCTATAGAAAGATGACTTATCTCTTAAGCCCCGCTTGTGGGGGAACGTGGCTAGTCTAAAAGCATATCTTTTGCAAATAAGGAGGAATAATATGACAAGTAAAGACTTTCCATAGAGGGGAGACTTACTTCTCGAGCCCCGCTTGTATGAGGAACGTAATCAGTCGAAAAGCAGTTAATGTCTTTTGCTTATAAGAAGAAATAAAATTATCTGTAGCAACTTCCTACAGTGGGGGGACTTACCTCTCCAGCCCCACTTATAGGGGGGACGTGCCTAGTTCAAAGGCACTTAGCGTCTTTTGCATATAAAGAGGACCAATATGACCTTTAGCGACTTCCTACAGTGGGAGGACTTACCCCTCCAGCCCCGCTTACAGGGTGCCTAGTCTACAGTCAGTTACTATCTTTTGCAGATAAAGAGGAACAATATGACCTGTAGCGACTTCCTACAGAAGGGGGACTTACCTCTCGAGCCCCGCGTGTAGGAGGAATGTGACCAAGCCGAAGGCAGCTGGGGCTTTATGTAGCATGATAGCCAGGAAGACTATCAGCTCCACATCGGCGTGGGAGGTTGTTGCTGCCGCTCCCAATGCTATGCCGTCCGCTGGAAGATAAGATAATCATGTTTTCACTCACGAGATAAAAAGTAATTTATTCAAAGCAGGTTGACAATCAAGCCAGCACTTTTCGAAGGTCGATTTACAAAAGAGGCCAAAAAACGCCCGCTGTTCACCATTCCCTATGGCTGGCAAGAAGCCATGGTGGAACAAACTCCCGAGCATCACAATTCTGTCTGTATGGTTTGAATTAAGGCAAAAGTTTGTGTTAGTTTCTGAAAACGTCTGTACGAGTATGTTTGTAACTTCTTCACTCACGAACATCTTAATGGATTTTAATTTCAGAATAAAGTACAGTCTCCCGGACCCGGGTCTAATGTAGGTATAATGTAGCCTGTCAACAATGAAAGATTTTTTCAAATCGGTTCAGTAGTTTTAGAGCCTTCGCTTCACAAACAAATATACAAAATAATCCTCTTTATCTATCTATACTAACTATCTAACCATTTGTGTTATTTTGAACCCTAAAGGCTCCTAAACTACTAAACCGATTTGATAAACTCTCACAGCTGGGAAAGTTACACTATTCCCGAGTAACATAGGCAAAATTTTATCCAGGTACCGGCAGTAGTTTCCACGAGACGCGGGTGAAGCCGCAGGAAACCTCTAGTAATATATATCTTATACTAGCTTCTGCCAGCGGTTTCACCCACTTTCCCGTGGGAACTGCTGCGCGCACCCGGATAAAAAAAAGCCTATAACCTTCCTCGATAAATGGGCTATCTAACACTGAAAGAATTTTTCAAATCGGACCAGTAGATCCTGAAATTAGCGCGTTCAAACAAATAAACAAACTCTTCAGCTTTATAATATTAGTATAGATAAATCAACGTGATAAACTTAAACTAACATAACTTACAACATACTTAATGTACTTACAAAACGATTCGTGCCGATAGCAAATTCTCTCTTATCGGTACATGTAACGCCTATAATTTACTAATCAGCATAAATTCATAATATTCGTGTTAAAATGCTTAGTTTTAATGTACTACACTCTATCTTGTTCCGCTATATTGCAACATTTTAGTCGCGGACTAAGTTTTGGAAGAATGGACTTTAGTGATCAGGCAATAAGGCTGAAATTGCAATGCCGTTTAAAAATTCTGGTTGATAATAATATTGGTTTAATGTAGGCATCTAGATTTTATATATTACTAGCCGTTTTCCCGCGGTTTCACTCCCATCCCGTGGGAATTACTGCCCGTACCCGGATAAAATAGAGCCTATGTCACTCGTGGATAATGTAGCTTTCGAATGGTGAAATAATTTTTAAAATCGGTCCAGTAGTTTTTGAGCCTATTCATTACAACCAAACAAAGAAACAAACAAACAAAGTTTTCCTCTTTATAATATTAGTATAGATAGTATAGACTAGCGACCCGCCCCGGCCTCGTACGGGTGCGATTAGAAACCTCAAAAATAACAATATTTCTCTACTACATGGATGTTATTTTAAATCTAAACTTGCCTCTTCAATCACTATCTATTAAAAAATACGCATCAAAATCTGTTGAGTAGTTTTAAAGATTTAAGCTTACATATGGATATAGGGACAGAGAAAGCAACTTTGTTTTATATTATGTAGTGAAGGTCGCCTTTTAGGCCAACGGGATGCAGTTGAATACATTTATCTTAAGTCGAAGTCGTTCCAAAACTTATTCCTCACACAATTATTATTATTCTATTGTAATATTATAGCTGTTGGTTCTCCTATAAATAAATAAATAAATAAACAAGTACGCGCATGTGTCCCAACTAAAAGGGGTATCCTTTTAGTTTTGACGGGAAGAAATCCTCCGCCTGGGTAGAGGCGGAGGGGTGTGCCGGACTCTTACCAACTAAAACGCGTACGCGTAAGACCCCGTTGTCTCTTCCGTCACCCGCTGATATAAGAATTGGTTTTCACGCAAACTCGCGCAATGTTCAGTGTTGATAAAAAGTTTTAGCTCGGATCCATCCACACCCAAAGAACTATTCCCCGCACCCGAATAAAAAGTAGCCTTTCTCAAACTTTAGACTTTAGATTTCTTTCTCAGGCCTTTTAGTTTATTCCATGTAAGAGGCTGTCAGGCGGATTTGAGAAATCTATGAAACTAGGGCTTGTTAGGTGATTTAACCTGCAGCTTTCTCGATGAGAAAATCTTTAAATTAGCTCAGTAGTTTTGGCTTGAAAGCTTGCTAGACAGACATATACTTCCACCTTTATACTACTAAGAATTAGTACTATTCATAAAACAAACCTGCAGCATGAACGACCAGACCGACAGTGGCTGTAACATTCTTCTCAACGGGATTGCTTTGATCATTATATCTTGATGACATCTGGTCTACCAGTAGCATGAATACAAATCCTGAAACAATACTAATATTAAACATAGGAATATAATGGTGTTACTGGATAAATGGGCTATCCAACACTGAATTTTTCAAATTGGTCCGGTAATTGTATTACTATGTAAACAAAGGCAGGCTTTCTTTATCATCAATTCAGAGACGTTTTTGGTCTCTTTTACAAAAAAAACAAAACCGACTTCACAAAAAAACACTGAAAGGGATAAAATAAAACTTTTCACATGGCTCTAGAAGTCGGTGTCTGCAGGTCTGTTGACTGTGTTTATTTTGCCACCAACTTCTAGAGCCATGTGAAAAGTTTTATTTGATCCCTTTCAGTGTTTTTTTGTAATTTTTTTTTTTATTTTATGCTTTTCAGTTTTCGGGTCTAAAACTATAATATAATATCTTTAGGACCCATACCCACCCACAGTGACAGTCGGTCCCATAATAATATCATCGACGTAAAAAAGCGTACAAAATTTGAAGACTTCTCTCAATTTCTCCAGGATCCCATAATCAGATCCTGGTCTCCTTACCATGGGACCACACTGCCATCGTATTCTTTCAAACACAAAAAGAATTTCTCAAATCGGTCTATAACTGCCGGAGATATGAATTTAAAAAAATTACGGTCGAATTGAGAATCTCCTCCTTTTTAAAAAGTCGGTTAAAAACAACTTTACAGTTTGAAAAGTCAATTTCTCTGGCCAGTATCAGTCCTAGCCACTTTTTAGGCAGTGGTGTATTGTGGAAGTTTTACTGTTGCATAATGCATTGTCAAAACATTTTTCTTGAAAAAGTGGTACTCATCTGCCTAGCCTTTTCCCAACTACGTTGGGGTCGGCTTCCAGTCTAACTGCAGTGAGAACAATGTTTTACATGGAGCCGACTGCCTATCTGACTCCACAACCAGTTACCTGGGCATTCTGGCACCCCTTGGTAAGACTGGTTGTCAGACTTTCTGGCTTCTGACTACCGTAGCGACTGTCAGAGATGTTCAAAATGACAGCCGGGACCCACCAGTTTTGCTTTCCGAAACACGGAAGAACTCGTTATGAAAAGATGGTCACCCATCCACGGACCGACCGCGTCAAGCATTACTTAACCTTATGATCGATTGATCCGCGCGGCTTTGACTTAGCCACGAGCTCTTTTAAAGAAACATTATATTAACTTACCTAAAACAAGTGATATTCCAATAACAGAATGCAAGTCATCGTCATGACTGGGCGGTTCCGCGGTAAAGTCTTTCGTAACCACTGTAGGGTTTGATCGTTCACTGAACAGAGATCGGACACCTTCCGGAATGATCACTGCTAAAGCTGTGCCCACGAGGAGACCAGCACCAAATACTGTAACTTTTTGGAGCTTATCCTGGAAAAAAAATATTTGTGTGAATTCTTAAGTTTTTTTTTGGAGGAAGAATATTCAAAATTATTTTAATACTAGCTCCCGCCAGCGGTTTCACCCGCTTTTCCGTGGGTACTATTGCGCGCACCCGGATAAAAAGTAGCCTATAGCCTTCCTCGATAAATGGGCTATCTAACTCTGAATGAATTTTTAAAAACGGAGCAGTAGTTCCTGAGATTAGCGCGTTCAAACAAACAAACTCTTCAGCTTTATAATATTAGTATAGATTTATTGGTAGACATTCGAAATGACCTTTCAGAGTTGAACAACAACAAAATTTTATTTAAGGTATATAAATAGAGCGAATGATAAGATCATTCCTCATGTGATGTTAACTTCGGTAAAAAAAAAAAAAGTAAGGATAGATAATCCAGCAAATATCAGCATAAAATTAAATTAAGCTCAATCATTTCACATTTTGGTATTCCCTCCAGCTAAGTAACAAAGTACGTAATCAATAAAGTATACCTATTACTGATAAATGAAATTACTATTGAACTGTATAAAATAAATGGAAAGAAAATATTCTTATTGAGTGACCTCCAAGTTTAGACCCAGTTTCAAGAGGTGCCAGATAAAGATCTAGATAATGCCATAGTTAGCATTGTCTGTCTGATAGTTAGAGTCTAGAAATTTATCAGGAATCTCTGTTCCTTAATCACCTAACAAGCACCCAAGGGAATACACAAGAAAACTAGGACATCCGAGAGCTAGAATGAGAGACGACGTCCATCTAACCCTGGGACCATACTGGACTAGAGTCGCACATGACAGGGACCAGGAGAGAGCTGGAGGAGGCCTATGCCAAGAGGCACACCAAATTGCAGGACATAATCTAGATTTTTTTGTAAAAACTTTGTTATAGGTTTAAGTTCTTTTCGGAAATAAAAGGCTTATATTATTATTATTAATCACCTAACAAGCCTCAGTGTTAAGTGTTCTCAAATCAATGACATCCTCTGATGTGGAATTGTAACCACTAGCATTTGGGGACACTAGTGTTATGTGCCCTCCCAGGAACGGGGGTATAACACAGCCATCTTACAGACTCCGGAACGCTTTGCGAAAGTAGTCATTGCAATAATTGCAAAAGAAAAACTTAAAAACATTTCGACAGTCTTACAGCAATTTTTACATCAGAAAATTTGTGAAATATTTAATTGTTGTATGTAGCAACTCTTAGGCTACTCAATTAATTACTGTTAACACGTTTTTAAAGTACACTAAAGGTTTTCGTATCCCAAAAACGATGGGAATCAGATCAAAACGCAATTGACAGATGGTCGATAATTCTTCCACATTTTTACAAGAAAAACTGCTTAAAAATTAAATTTGGACGTACCTCGGACATGCTCACGTTCAGGGGTATACTTCCAGCCACATAGGACCCCACAAGCATCACCAGAGCAAGTAAAATCAGCACCCAAGTTCCATCCATTCTGCTGACTATTTTTTGTTAATTTTCAACGAAATTACACTATTAACAAGGAACGTATGACTTGAAAACTGTACTCCTTCACTATCGCATGTTTAATTTACATGGTCTGCTTGATTAATACTATCGTAAACTGATAATTTTATTTAAATTATTGTTTCGACATAACAATCGCCTGTGTGCCTGTATTGAACACTTTTGACAACACGACAAATTGAGTTTTTTTATGATTTTTTATTCGAGCGCATTGGAGAACTAGTCTTTTAGCTCGTGAATTACTGAATACTTTTAAACGTTTATACGCAATACTAGCTGAAAACTTAAACGTAACTCATAATATAGACATACATTGGTTGAAGGTTATGATTTTAGATTAAGAAGTATGTAGGTACTAGGTACTGGCAATACTTTTTTTCTCAATTCTCCGCTTCGGTGTGGCACTGTGGCCGAATCCCCGAAAGTCTCCGTTTTTCAGATCTTTCCCCGCAAATTATCCGAAATAATACTTTTGTAGCAAAATCACAAAAGTTAAAGCTTTAATGCTTTCACTAAATGGACTCGCCTGAAAGCTGAAAGTAAAGCGAAAGACAATAAGTATCTGAAAGCTGAGAGTAGAAAGTGAAAGTCGACAGCTGAAAGTCAAAGTCGTTCTGCAACTCACTCGATAAGAAGAAGTTTTACTAAAAAGGCTGACCCTACAAATTTTTAATCATATTTTTTTGATCAAGTGATTATAATACTTACGTACTTAAAGAAAACACGAACAAAGTTTTCAGACCAGCGGATTTTTCACTCGGTTTTTTCGATCAACGTCGCCGAGTCCTTACCGGTGTCATGCGTAGTCGCGCGTACTCACGACAGCAAACAATTGACAACCTACGCTGGATTTCTAAAGCCTATCTATCCATTGATTGGCGATTCATTATTGAATTTTGATAATAGCTCTCCTCTAATAATAAATTAATAGCGTTGTTTGTTGTTTTCCCGTATCCGGAAAAATATAGGCTATAAGTATTTTGTAATAACAATTTATTCCTAACTGCCTCGTTGGTCTTGTCGTCGCATAGCCGACTGCTGTGCACGAGGTCTCGGGTTCCATAACCGGGTCGGGACGAAATAGCTTTGTGGGTTTTAGTAACTTTCACAAAGCAACCCGGAGTTGGAAGTTGTTGATTGATACATGCACAGGCATTAGAGAGCACGTAAATGTCGGTCCTGCGCCTAATCTCTCTCCGGTCGTGTCGGATTGCCGTCCCATCGGGTTATGAGAGTGAGGGAATAGGGAGTGCACCTGTGTCTCAAATGCTTGTGTCTCAAATAATAATATGTCCTGCGCAGCTGGCTGATCTCCTTATATGAGAACAGCCGCCGTGGCCGACAATCGGCTAGGACGCTATCATCATCATATTTTGTCCTAAACTTATGCATAGGTACTTACCTATTCATCGGGAATAGTCTAGCTTCCTAAAGGCCCGTTTACACATTGCAATTTCATTGCCCGTTGCTTGTCATTTTACTGCAGGAATATTTGACAGGCGACCATTTACCTATTGCACGATTACGTTTACACAGTGCAAGTAGCATCTTGCTGCAATAAAATGGCAAGCAACAGGCAATGAAATTGCAATGTGTAAACGGGCCTAAACATAGAAATAATTTTTCAAATAGGTTCAGTAGTTTCGGAGCTTTTAGTGTACAAACGAAAAATGTTTCTTCTTTATTATACGTATCTATTAATATTGATTTCTCCATTTCTAATCACAAAACAACGGATTAATAGCTTATTGGAATCAGCTACTAATTATGACTAATGGTGGATCCACTGTACCTAATTAGTCACAGTAATAAAGCAACGGCGAGAAACTAATTGTTGTATGTACAGACGACAGCAGGTCAACGTATACGAATCTGTTAAAATTCACCAGTCAAACATTAACCTACCTCCATTGTGATAATATACATAATTTCAATTATTATAATTTATATAGGTACATAGTTGCACATGAAGAGCTCGTGGCTAAGGCAAAGCCACGCGGATCGATCGATCATAAAGTTAAGCAACGCTTGGCGCGGTCGGTCCGTGGATGGGTGACCATCTTTTCATAACGAGTTCTTCCATGTTTCAGAAGGCACGTTAAACGGTGGGTCCCGGCTGTCATTTCACCATCTTTGGCAGTCGTTTACGGGGTCAGAAGCCAGAAAGTCTGACAACCAGTCTGACCAATAAGTATCGGGTTGCCCATGTAACTGGGTTGTGGATGTCAGGCAGGCAGTCGCTCCATGTAAAACACTGGTTCTCAGCTGTACCCGGGTAGATTGGAAGCCGACCCCAACATAGTTAGGAAAAGGCTATGCAAATGATTATAATTTAGTTGCACAATAATTACGTGCCCGAATTAACGGCCGTTCCCAATAACCTATCTAACTCTGGATTTGCTTACCAGAGATAGGAATTTGACATTACTTGTGTGGGGCTAATGCCAAAATTCTATCACTAGTAAGCAAATCCAGAGATAGACAGAATATTGATTTCCGCAGTAAGTCGATGTTTCACCATTACTTTTATAGGATTAATCAAAAAAAATCAAAAATCAAAATCAAAATACCTTTATTTTCAGGCTACTTTGGCCCATAGATATATACCTTATAGACTAACATATATATTATAAAATGCACAACTTGTTAGTATATATAAACTTAAATCTATGTTAGTAACACTTCCTATGCACTATTACGTCACTGTGCGCTCGAGTGGCACTTGTCCGCGGAAGCGACGGAACACCACGTCCTGTGGCCAGAAGTTCTCGTCCAACACGAGGTGCAGGAAACACGTTGGCACTCGCACCACGAACGCCTTGAAGTTGGCGTTATGGCGCGACTCCAGCAGCTGCACTCTCGGGGCGTACTTCAGCTTCTGACGCACGTACTCCACAATGTCCTCCGCCTTAGTGGTGTAGTGTAGGCGGGAGATGTACACTGGGGTGTTCGGTTTAGCAGCACGGATTTTGGAGTTTGGCTCCGCAGCCGTGCCGCAGCGATTTTTGTTCGTTCGCTGACGGCGCTTCTTCCTTTGCACCGTCACGAATCCATCATTATCAACCCGATTCGATCCCTTTACGGGCACGGGTTCCTTTGTAGCAACTGTGCTACCGGCGACGCTGGCGTAATCTCGACGAACACCTTGATGTTTTGTCGAGGCTGCAGACGTAAGCAGCTGATCGAGCGGTCGAGCGGCGGTTCGGACAGGGCCCACAGGGACGGGAGCGGGGCAGCGGGGCGCACGAGGCGCGCACTGTGCCGGCTCAGCATTCGGCGGCGACCGCAGCGACGGCGACAAAACTGCTGACGCGAAACTTGCACCCGATACATCGAGGCACGCTCCGCGCCGCATGTTCACGTTCGATGCACCCGCCGGTGACCCAGTTACAGTTGCTGATTTACGCAACTCGTCGAGTTCGCTACGCAAATCAGCAACAGTAATTTGGGATGCATCCAACTTCCGCTGCACATCCGCAAGACTGGCCTTTAGAAACACGATGTCCTTCAAAAGGCTTGTGACGTCGACGTGGTCGAAGGTGACGGGCGGGAGCTTATTCAGATCCTTCGCCACAAACGTGGGCACGTCGTCAGGATCGGTCTCCTTTAGCAGCGTGATAATGTCTTGAATGCTCTTCTTTGTCCCGTCACGCCGGCGGGACACCATCTGGTCGCTCTTGTTGAGCACCCGGTACAGTAGCAGCTTGGAAGCAGCGACATCATCCTCGCTGAAGTTCGATGCGCAGATCTGGACAGCGGACACCTCGTCCATCACGTCCAGCTTCTGCTGCAGGAACGCCAGCAGTTCATTCGCCACAAGTTGTTCACTCATGGCGATTAAAAACGATGAGCAACGGCTTGCGCCGTGCTAAAGTAATTTATATTAAATAAATTTAACGCGTCAGCAATACGACTGCATCGAATCGCAGCTAGTACGAGACTCTTGTTAATAAAACGAATGAATCAGTTAATTCCATTTATTAACTTTTCAATAACAAAATCATTTATTTGGTAGGTATCTACTGATAGCCTGCGGTTTCATTGACGAGGAAAATAAGATACATTATGGCAAAATACGTTTAAAATACATAACAAGTATTAGAAATCAATGTAGCGGCCGGTTGTGAAGTTCTGTGCTAAAAATAATAATTAAAACTGATAATTAAAACTACGCTATTATTACAAGACATTAACACAAGTACAAGATTAACGTTCAATCCTTCTCTGTGTGAGAGGAGGCCTGTGCCCAGCAGTGGGCCGATAAAAAGGCTAAAAAAAGACATTTCAAAGTGTATATTTTTAGACTCAGTAAAACGTTTATATAGTGTTATAATGAGGAAAGTGAAAATGAATTATTGATCTACGCAAAATAAAGTAAGTTTTTTAAAATATTTTGTTTAAGTTTAACGTGAAAGTTTTGAAATATCTGCTTCTATGCCTACATAGAAAATCAAAGTCCTGACTCATTTACTGTCTCATCAACGCAGTGCCCAAATCCGTAAGCATATGAAGCTGACATCTTTCACAGATGTTCATCTTAAGACTCTCACGAGAGATAAGAAAGGATTTCCCGAAATTCCCACGGGTACGGGAAAAAACGGGATTTAAAATTTTACGCGGGCGAAGCCGCTGGCTGAAGCTGGTCAAAACATAGGGCTCTGGTTAGTTAACTATAAAGCTGTAGGTATACAGAAAGAAAACTAATAAGCGCTTCGAAATGCTTGGTTTAAATAACTGTTACCAGTATGGATCTGGAGATAGGCCAATAAGGCAGCTTATCTACGGAAATCAATATTCTGTCTATCTCTGGATTTGCTTACTAGTGATAGGATTTTGACATTAGCCCCATACAAGTAATGTCAAATTTCTATCTCTGGTAAGCAAATCCAGAGTTAGATAGGTTATTGGGAACGGCCGTAAGAGAGCAAACCAAAATCGTCCTGGCCCAATTGCCAAACTCACCTGGCCATGGTGCACCCTGCTGAAAAACGGACGAGGCTTTGGCGACCGACTGGTGGCGGGATAACCACCATATAACACTCAGTAGGATATTATACCCTTTTTATCGATGGAAAATCATCAGATGACCCCTTCCGCTGCGGGTGAAGGAGGGAGTGTCAGACTATTACTGAATAAAGCCCACCGTGTTCCTTCGAGAGCCCTTTGTGTGCCTGGGACAACGTCACTCGCGCGAACATTCCCGCAGCCGGATATTATATACCTTGCTAGGAGATGGGCAGCAGCATCTTCGAAGCTAAAAAGTATTCCACACTGCGCTCACTTACGGGCATGCCCAGGGCAGTGAGTATGGGAAAATCCCAAGGGGGTTCAGGGAAGGTCTTTGTCCAGCAGTGGACATTTGTTTCGACTTTGATGACGACCTGGATGGGTCAGCGTCGATGGCACTGGTACTAGCTTTCTTCAAGCCTAAGGCCTTAGTAGATGCTGCGGGTTGTTCGAAAGAGTTCCGCTGGCACACAAAGGGCTCCCGAAGGAACACGGTGGGTTTTAGTCGGTAAAAGTCTGACACTCCCTCACGCTGCCACCCACAGCGGGAGGGGTCATACTGATGATTTCCCATCGATATAAAAAGGCCTTAGTAGATGTATGATGAACATATTATAAAATCTTTCACAGACACTACGGTACGACGTGGAACTCACCAGATGTTTTGATAAAAAATAATTATGATTCATTTATGGGTGTTCTGGTACGTCATCCTGGTATTTCAAACATTTGACTATGGTAAGTTATCTTTTTTCCCAAAAAGACGGGTTTTGTAAGTTTAAACTGTGTGTGTCGGTCAGTCTCTGCCACAGAACCTCTTAAGGTGGACGTTCGAAGTAAGCGTCTGTTGCGTCAGTGGCGCCGCGTCGCAGACGCTGCGACAGAGCGGCAGATTAATGTACTATGGAATAGTAAGGAACGGCGTTCGAGCGCAGCGTTACCGACGCGGCGTCAGTGTCGCCTAGGCAGTGACGTCGAACGCTCGCGTCAGAGCCGCGCAAAAGCTTGATGTGACGTTGCGGCCACACGTGGTTGTGAGAGGTTATCTCATAAATATGGCATCATCCGAGGTATTTTCGGCCGAAGAAGACGAAATTTTAATTACGTTAGTAGCGCAGTACCCGATACTTTATAATTTGAGTCTGGAAGATTACAAAAATACTCGAAAAAAGGACAAAGTATGGGCTGAAATTGGGGAAAAGTTAACTTTTCATCATCATAATTTTCCCTGAACTTTTCATCATCTGAATCCAAATGGTTTTGAATCAAAATTTTAAAGTAACCTTCTTCTTTACGACTTTCAAACATCAAATTGATGGGGCCTCTTTCTAAACTAATGTAGTAATGAAGTAAAAGATCATCATCTTCTTCTTCTCTACATAGTTTTAGAAGATTTTTAAAATCCATATTAATTGCGATGACAACTATATAAAAGATTACGGTGAGCGTGTGCGTCTAGATTTCACAAATGAGGCAGCATACTGACGTAAAAGACGCCGAGTTCGAACGTCACCTTGCGTTTACTATCGCCGCGTCCGTGAGGCAGCGACAGAGACGCTATAAACGCTGCGTCAGTGACGCTCGACTCCAACGCCTACCTT
>NWSH02000305.1:3077447-3089079 GCA_002382865.2 Heliothis virescens | reverse complement strand
TTGAATGTTAACTTAGGTAAAACATGAAAAAACCATTTTATATTTGAATTTCCCGCTTCTAGTGGTCGCATTCACCTTAAAAATACTTCTTTATTGATAATTATTTTACAATAAATATTAATTTGACTGTAACTTTTGTCTAAAATTGTATTTAATTAAGTATTTAATTAAATATTTAATTACGATCCGCTTTATTTATGCTTATTTATATTAAGTTTATTAAACAGGATTTTTAACTTAAATAAAATATTTTTTAGACTAAGTAAATTATATGAACAAATATTTAAAACTTGGGGTTTCCATAATAAAGAATTTACTTGTACCTATCTACCTATTTTTTATTTTGAAACTGCAGCAATCTTCCCAAAACTACGCTATTTTTAAAAAGAGCTTCGCTGATTCGCGCTAATTGTATCGGTACCTCAAAGCTGTGAACACAATATCTTTGACAAAGCCGTCTTTTGAAGTCAACAGGGTTCATAACCTTTTAAGCCCTTGTCGGTGTGATTGGAAAGGTATTTTTTTACTTGTATGTATGCGGCTGATCTTTGGCAGTCGTTACGGGTAGTCAGAAGCCAGAAAGTCTTACAACATCCCCCCTGGGGGGTGATTCTCTAACGCAAAACATCTTTACAACCAAGAAATCATCGTTGCAACATCTATAAGTGCGCGATCGCAGCGCTTCAACGATGTTGACGGNGGGGGTGATTCTCTAACGCAAAACATTTTTACAACCAAGAAATCATCGTTGCAACATCTATAAGTGCGCGATCGCAGCGCTTCAACGATGTTGACGGCGCGACATAGAACTAAAATATGGTTCCAAATGTATGAAAAATCATCCTCGCCTTCGACGACAACGACGACTTCGCCTTCGATTTTATCCTTCAAACCGAAAAGCTTGTCATTTGTGAGGTCGTCGTTGTTGTCATCTATGATGTGTCAGTTAGAGAATCGCATGGCAGGTTGCTCGTGTTACTGGGTTGTGGAGGTCAGACAGGCAGTCGCTCCATGTAAAGCACTGGTTCTCAACTGCATTTGGTTAGACTGGACGCCGACCCCAAACGTAGTTCGAAAAAGGCTAGGCAGATGGTGACGGATAAAATCCCAATCAATCAATAATAAAACACAAATTAATAACAACTATTTAATATCTAAAATAACCACGTAACTACATTAAATAACTGATAAAATAAGCCTAAAACAACGATAACATAAAAACTAATTAGCGCAATATTAGCAATTTTAAACTTTTGCTGTTTTTTGTAACCTTCTAAACTGCCTCTTAGGCCATCTTTTACTAAATATTTCCTAATTCCTAGACCCCATACTAAGACGTATTCTGTGAAATTAATAGTTTTGAGATCACAATTGAATATAGCTTTGTCGGCTTCGCTCATTTTGGATACCATCCCTTGTACGTTATCATCTTTGAACCCCCATTCATTTGATAAGAAGAAGTGGTATATGAGAGCGAATTTGTCTATTTTTCTAAATACTGCTACGTATCTGTAACAATGAAAAGTATGGTTAATCAAAATATAATAATTATACATATATTGTTTATATTTATCTAAATAGGCTCTCGTTAGACGGTTGGATCAAGCGCTTTATGCAGAAAGCTGTACTTCTGGACGCGGCACGCATCGTCAGGAGGTTTCTCTCTATGGAGCCCTGACCGCCGGGTAGCTTTTTTTTTTATATCGATGGAAATCATCAGTATGATCTCTCCCGTTGTGGGTGACAGCGGAAGGGAGTGTCAGACTTCTACTGACTAAAACCACAGCTAAAACCCACCGTGTTCCTTCGGGAGCCCTTTGTGTGCCAACATTTAATATGTTTAAATGTTTATACATACATATTAATATTAAAAAATAAATGGATGTTGAAGAATCTGAAATATATCTATACATATAATAATTGTTAAATAATTGTATGCTGTTTCCTGTGGTTTCCCACACACGACCCGTAGGAACTTTCACGCAGCCGGATAAAAACTATCCCGTAGCTTTCCTCGATGCATGGGCTATCTAACATAATAACATGGGCTTTCAAATGAACAAACACTTCAGCTTTATAATACCAGTATTTCATTAAATACTTACGAATTAATTTCCTTAGGCATGTTTCCGAGTAAAGCGCCCATAGCATCCATGACGTAAGCAGGTATGTAATGTAAGAAAAATGCTAGAATCCAGTAAATTACTTTACTGTTTGTCTCAATTAGCCAGCAGTACCACAGGGCTTTTGGAGAAGGTGACCTCTTGCCCTCCGTACGCATCAATACTCCTATGAAATCTGAAATATAATAAAATATATTCTGAGTTATTTATTAAAGAGAAAATATATCAGGGGTATAAAGAGAAAAAACGGGACCTTATTACTAAGCCTACGCTGTCCACCTGTCTATCACCAATCTGATCATTAACCGTGATAGTTAGACAGTGGCCGTTATAACAACAAATACTGAAAAATAGACTAAATATATAACTGTAAATGTTTCGGGCGTTTCCCATAAAGTAAGCGTGATTTTGACAGTTTTGTAGATAATCCAAAGGAACCCTTTGTCTGCGAGTCCACTCGCATTTGGCAGATTTTTTTGTGTTTGTACCCTAAAGGCTCCGAAATGAAAGACCCGATTTAAAAAATATCCCACTTGGTGCTGTGTGGTTATACCGCCACCAGTCGGTCTCCAGAGCCTCGTCCGTTGTTCAGCAGGATGCACCACGGGCAATTAGCAATTGGGGCAGGACAATATTGGTTTGCCCCCTTACAGTCAGTTTTTAGAAATAGGGAGATTTTTATATATCTACTAGCTTCTGCCAGCGGCTATACTTGAAATCCCCGTTTTTTCCCGTTCCCGTGGGAATTTCGGGATTTGCCTACGTCATAACATCTGCCTGCGTCCCAAATTTCAGCCCGATCCATCCAGTGGTTTCGGCTGTGCGTTGATAGATCACTATGTCAGTCAGTCAGTCAGTCAGTCACCTTTGAGTTTTATATATTTAGATTCGTGTCATCAACTTACCCCAAGTAATAAAATTTTCCTTATTAGACACCGTATAAACTTGTATGTCTTTTTCTCCGTTCTTTCTCCTGCACTCCGCGTCCCAGCCGGCGGCTATGGTAGCATTGTTCACATAATCTACTGGCGTCAATGGCAGCTTACAGTCCTTATCCACGTAGAACACGTGGAGTATGCCCATTATTATTCCAGCTAGAATCTGAAAAAAAAAACACTGTTATTTGAGGAGGCTATTAGAATGCACAGGGTATTGGAAAGCACGGGGCCTGTAAGTGAATACGTTAAGGGCCTCTTATTTCTGGTGGGAAATCGTCAGATGACCCGTCCCGTTGTGGGTGCAGCGTGAGGGAGTGTCAGACTTTTACTGACTAAAACCCACCGTGTTCCTTCTTGAACCCTTTTTGTACCAGGGACAAGGTAACTCTTTCGACCAACCCGCAGCCCCGTCAGGCTCTGGCCCTAGTGGGCCCCGCTTGGGTTTTAAGGACTAGGTTCTCAAGCCGACTGCTTAAATCGTTTACTTATATTTTTTAAACCCTTTACATTGCATCCTAAGTGATGGATCTGGATGCGAAGGCGAAGAAATGCGGTGCGTCGCGAAAACTACAAGTACCTAATCAATTTCTTTTGAGGTATCATAAATGACATGGCGCGATACATATTTGAATTCGCTAAATATTTGGATCACTTCGCCCTCGCAGGACACACACTTTGAAATAAGTGCGGCGCTGTCGTAGGCACGGAGCCCATAGGGGCAGTTGCTATACCTATAGTTTATTCCTGCCCTGCATTTGAATAACTTCGTGACCTGATGCTGATATGCTGTTACGATTTTATTTATAACAAATTTACACAAAATAGAGAATCTTTTAATGGAAGACTTACCCCCGTAGGTCCAGAAAGAGCAGTTAAATCCATCCACCCAGGAGTGGGCTCATAATAACTGGGCGTCACTGGAACATACCATAAAACACATATTAATATGTTAACTCTACCACTAACTCCTATTCAAGGTTCTTATATGGTCGTCATACGACCTTCCATATCTGCTTGAAAGTATGGCGAGTTCCCACCTCAATTGTTATAGCGTATAAAAAATGTGCAAAAAATTCGTTCGTGCGAAAAAATTGTACGCAGGTTCACAGCTGGCAAATTTTCACGCTCAAAAGTTGCAATTTTCGCGGACATTTTACAAATGTTCGCACGCAATGTGTTTGCAAGAGCGAGTAGACCAGGAGATACATTTGTGTGCGTCACAGTACAGTCAGTACAGTCATCGATGGAATCTTGAACATATTTGTCAGAATTTGGTCTAAGTAGACTTAACAGAATGGTATAAATTCCTGGTAAATCCAGGGCAATAACTAGGCTACAATATTTTTCGCCTTAAGAAATAGTCTTGATTTCTATCTGGAAAAGTCTAGGTAGATGACTTACCTATAGGCGGCCTGACCACGCAGACGGGAAGGTCAGCACCAGATGCCCTCACCAGTTCCTCAGCAATGGCTTTTGTGAATGTATACGTGTTGGGCCAGCCCGTGATCAAACTGAAAGCATTAAAAATGTTAAACAGCAAATAGTGGATTATGAGGGTGTCAAAACTGCACATGTTATATTAATTTTCCGTCATCAAATCTTAAGAACGCTCACCGCTAGACTACCTTTCCTAAGCTTTTGGGCATGCGTATTGGTGAGCGCCGTGTGGGATATTTTTAGCTTCGGAGATGCTGCTGCTCATTCGAGAAAGGCGTTTAATGTCCTACTTGGTGCTGTGTGGTGGTTATACCGCCACCAGTCGGTCGTCAGAGCCTAGTCTTCTTCAGGAGGGTGCACCACGGGCGGGTGAGGTTGGCAATAGAGGCAGAACAATGGGATATTGGTAATTAATAAGGGGAAACGTTTTGCTGTACAGATTGGTTTAAAGAGGTCAGATAAGCTGTCGCTCCATGTAAAAGTGGTACTCAGCTGCTATCGATTAGACTGGAAGCCGACCCCAACCTACTCGTATTTGGGAAAGGGGCTAGACAGGATAATAATTCTTACTGTTCAGTGATGGCATTCAGCCTGTCGTCCTCCATAGACTCTGCCATGCCGATGATGGCGTCAGGGTGGACTGGACATGGGTAGAACTGCTCCAGAACCTCAGTGTTCACACGATCGTATGTAGCGTGAGAAAATGCTGTCGATACGTGGACGAAGTTCCTGGTGGGAGAGAAGAATAAACTTATATCCTACTGATTTTATAAATGCGGAAATTTGTGAGAATGTATGTATGGATGTGTTACTCTTTCACGCAAAACTGCTGGACGGATTTAAATGAAACTTTTCAGCAATATAGCTTATATATCAAAATGCTATATTGGCTATTTTTTATCCGGGTACGAGAAGTAGTTCCCTCGGGAAGTGGGTGAAACAGCTGGCGGAAGCTAGTGCTCCATGGTGTAAGCTTCAGTTGCAGGGGTTTATGAGACCATTACTTAGTATTGTGCAAACCAAATTGCTAGCAAGCTTGGAAAAACTAGTCGAGGGACAACATTTTTTTCAATGCTCTATTGATGAAAACTTATGAGACAAGCTGTTCCTTGCAATTATATTCGCGTCAAGAAGGAACTACTCGTCGCACCTGGATAAAATGAGAAAGTAGCCCAGAGCCTTTTTCAGGCTCTAGACTCTATACTATCTTTATGCCTTTCATTTAAATTGGTGCAGTAGTTTTGGCATGAAAACACGACAAACAACCAAACAGAGTTACTTTCGCACTTATTAAGTAAGAATGAACTTACTTGAAGTTGACACATTCCTTGGCGAGGGCCAGGCACTCCCTGGTTCCTCTCACGTTGGTGAACACTGCAGCTTTGAGAGGCTCATCAAAGCGAACTGTTGCTGCCATATGGAATATGGTGTCTACCTGTAAATGTACCAATATTTCATCATGATCGGTGCACTTCCTATTTCCTCACTCTCATAGCCCGATAGGACGGCAATCCGACACGACCGGGGAGAGATTACTGACATTAACGTGCTCTCCGATGCACGGGTATCAATCACAAACTTCCAGTCTCCAGGCTGCTTTGTGAAACTTTCGAAAATCCGCAAAGCGATTAGGGCCCGACCCGGGAATGGCACTCGAGACCTCGTGCACTAGTGTCGGCTAAGCGACAACAAGACCAACGAGGCAAATCTACTGTTAATGATATTAGGGTTCCTGATAACCTGGTGGCAGACGGATTGCAGTCTCTTTAAAGGGGGCCATTTTATCCTTTGTGTACGAAACCCTCGAATACGAGAATTCTAAAAACCACTAACTATAATTACTTTTTCAAAACTTCGCGCACATTTGTCCGCATCTACAGCCAGTTGCAATTTGGTGGACATTTTAGAAACGTGCGCACACAATTTGTTACTGTTTCCTTGAACGAGTAGACCTGGAGTAGATAATTCTGGATCAAAATCAAAAAGAAATAAAAGACATGAATAATTGTCTACTTACCTCTTGTGTAAGAAGGGTCCAGTCTTCCTGGCTAAGACCGAGCCTCACATCAGCCACGTCACCTTCAAGTGGAACTAATTTTTCCAGAAATTTCGGGTTTTTCTTGCGAAGAAGATTGTAAGCCTGGTGGATAAGACAGAATAATTTTGAAACTCACTGTTCTGAGAACTTTGAAAAGCTCGTGGCTAAAAGAACAGCCGTACTGGTCGCGGGATTATGAGGTTAAGCAACGCTTGACTTGGTCGGCATATGGATTAGTGACCATCTTATAATAACGAGTTCCTCCGATGTTTCTGAAGGCACGTCCAATTAGTAGGTCCTGGCTGGCTGACATTTGAACTTCTTTGGTAGTCGTTAAGGTAGTTAGAAGATGAAAGTTTGCCAACCAGTGTTACCTGGGATATCGGGTAGCCAAGATAACTGGGTTGCGGAGTTCAGACTGGCAAGCTCGACGTTAAACACTGGAAGCCGACCCCGAAACAAACCAGCCCAGTTAAAGAGGAACATGTTAGCCCTGGTAAAGCTGGTTGTCAGGCTTTCTGGCTTCTAATCTCTTCGCCAAAAATGTAGGTATTCTACATGTTGAACTTACGGGATCTTGCAGAACATAATCAAGTCTTTCCTGTATGGTTTTCCCTTTCTTCGGTCTCAAAAGCACAAACATCTTCTTCAAGTTGCAGGATCTGAAAGAATAAACACACTATGACACCAACCTTTGGTAAGACTGGTGGTCAGACTTTCTGGCATCAACAATTCAACGTGCCTTTCAAGACACAGAGGAACTCGTCATGATAAGATAGTCACCACGGACTGACCGCGCCAAGCGTAAATCCTTATTATAAAGAGGTACAGATTATGGAATTTGAAAGAAGAAGAGTGAAGAAATTCTTTAACCAAAAGAAAGCCAAGAGGCTATTTGCAAGTTCCTTATGCAATCTTTATCCTGTTACGGGAAACTGCTGGTCATCATCTTCCTACACTTATCCCAATTTATTAAGGGTCGGTGCGGCTTGTTTTCTTCTTCCATACTCTTCTATCTGCCGTCATCTCACAAGTAACATTCTTCCTAGCCATATCGACTTTCACACAATACATTCATCGCTTCTTTGGTCGTCCCCTTCAACAATATCCATCTACATTCATGCTCAAAACCTTCCTCACAACATAATCCCCATTCCTCCGCATCACATGCCCATACCATGCCAGCCAGTTTCCGCATATTTTTCGGTTACCGGTGCCACTTTCAAACTTCCTGTTATATACTCATTCCTCACTCGATCCATTCGCGTAACACCGCACATTCCTCTTAACTTTCTCATCTCTGCTGCATGCAATTGTCTTTAATTTGTGACTAGTGTACCTATTCAATAAAGTCTTACCTCAATAATTTCTCTATGAGCTGCTTGCCGAGGAAGCCGGAGCCGCCTGTCACGAACACGGTGGCGCCGCAGTAGAACTGCTGCACGGCCGAATCCCCACGATCTATCACATCGTTCATGGGTTTTTGATAGTTCATCACTTCATTTTCTATTTCTTGAGCCCGATCCATGGTTTCTGAATGCCTGGCTGAAAAAAAACAGTTATATATTTGCGACTGCTGCGGTTCTTGAAAGAGATCAGACAGCTGCGCAGGACATTAGTGCACAAGCATTTGCGCAGACACAGGTGCACTCCCTATTCCCTCATTCTCATAGCCCGATGGGACGGCAATCCGACGGAGAGAGATTGAGCGCAACTGACTTTTTCTTAAAGCAATCACTTATCCATATTTTATTTTTATTAATTTAATTAATGTTTTTTTGCAATACTAAATTAAGTTATGAGAAGCAATATAATTTTTTTAATGCAATATAATTACTGTTTACCTTTTAGTCTTGAATTAACACTCAATCACTGTCTAGGTCTACGCGAATCAATATTCGCGAGTATAATGTTCGACTAAGACTATTTACGTATGTAACAAGCAAATTATACTGAAGTCTGTATAAATTATCATTGCAAAGTATTTCAGGGTCTCATTGACTTTGCAATTTGAAAATTCAGTCGATATACTAGGTACCTATAACTTTTTTCCGAAAAATAAAGTCATTTGTTATGCGCTAGATATAAATTAATTAAGTATGTATGAGCTTTGGTCGCTTGATTTTTTCTGTGTTAATTCAACCTTTTTTTTATTCCATTACAAAAAATAGAAGGTTCTTAATTCAATTCAATCTATATAGGTACATATAATAAAACAGTAAAAACTTCGTGTTTGCACACGCTAATTTCAGGATCCACTGGACGGATTTTGATGAAACTTGGCAGACATATAGCTTATCTATCAGAATAACATATAGGCTACTTTTTATCCGGGTACGGGAAATAGTTCCCTCGGGAAGCGGGCGAAGCCGCTGGCAGAAGCTAGTGTTATATAAGTTATTGTGAATATCAGTTTTGGCATATTTTGTTAGGTGTTAAAAGTTAAAAAAAAATATTGTTTTTTTTTATAATTTTTTTGTCAAAATACCTAATAGACAAGTACATATTATGTATTTATATTAAAAAAACATACGTATTGAGAAAAAAATCTCCTTTCTTTTTGTGATGTAGGTTAAAAAATCCTACATAATATATACGAGTATTGTCGACAAGTTTAATCAAAATTTATAGACTTATACTGTATACGGAACCCGGAGATCTACAAGTAAAATATAAGAAAACAATAGGGTTTCGATTACCGCCAGTTTAAATAGCCTACGAATGACGACAATGTGGCGAAAAAATACAATTTATTTAAATGATTTTAGTTAACGGTAACTTAAAAAATAGAATAGTATTTCCCCAATTTAGTAGGCATACTTTGTTAACCAAATAGTTATTTCATTGCGTCAAAAAACTCTAAGCCCTTCGCACGGATTTCAACATTTTTGACAATAATTTTAATTTACTTTATTCTTTGATTTTTTGGTGGAATTTCTACTTAAGTTTTTTAACAGTCGCAAACATTTGTTCAAAACCGGAGCGAAAGTGCGCCATTTTGAAAAAGTTTATATTCTAAATTGAATAAAAATTTGCAGTGAAATTGCAACCATTTTTTCGTATATAAAACTTGAAATTTAAGTTATAAATCATGGATCCAGCTCAAGAAATTGAGGCTGAAATGCTATCACGACAGAAACCTATGAACGATGTGATAGGTCGTGGAGACTCGGCCGTGCAGCAGTTCTACTGCGGCGCCACCATTTTCGTGACAGGCGGCTCCGGCTTCCTCGGCAAGCAACTCATAGAGAAACTCTTCAGGTAAGACATTGCTTAACTGTCCTATATTTTAGAAGGAAGTCCCTTCCTCAAGTAGAGTTCTTCACTAGGATAAAAAAAGTAGCTTTTTCTGTCCCTATATCCCTATGTACGCTTAAATCTTTAAAATTGCGCAACGGATTTTGATGCGATTTTTTAGTTAGATAGAGTTATTGAAGAGGAAGGTTTATATGTATTCTTCGCTTCTGCCAGCGACTTCGTGCGCGGATCATATCGCTTATGCCAGCGACTTCGTGCGCGGATCATATCGCTTATGCCAGCGACTTCGTGCGCGGATCATGTCGCTTATGCCAGCGACAACGGGTCGTGATAATCAAAGATCTTTCCTTTCACTGCTCTGTTCCTATTGACTGTAGTGTGATGAAAAGTATACTATAACCAGCTCAGGAGTATGAATAATAATTGTACCAAGTTTCGTTAAAATCCGTTTGAGTACTTTTTGTTTCTATAACGGTTATACAAACAGACAGACAGGCAAAAATTTTACTGATTGCATTTTTGGCATCAGTATCGGTACCCGCTGATAGTTATTTTGGAAATATATTTCTTGTACAGATTTGAGTTCTCTATAGATTTATTATAAGTATAGATATAGAAGAAGATAGTAACATCCATTAAATAGTGAAGGAATACTGTTATAGCATTTCACCCGAGCGAAGCCGGGGCGGGTCGCTAGTATCAAATATTTTTTTGTACAGACGACAACAGGTCAACCCTACCCGAATCAGTAAATTTTTACCAATCGAACAGTTTTTTTTTTATATTGTATTCAATGATAATAATTATGACTTAGCACGTATTCAAGCTATTATTCGCCGATCTAATGCCTATAAATAATTGTTACACTTGTATAATTAAGTTTTTGTGATATCTTTTATGTAACTATTAGTGTAAACAATTGCTGACTAACCTGAATAAATAAATGCCATTAAAAACATCCTGTAAAAAAACCAAGTCTCGCAACTCAGTCTCTCTACCGTAAAAAGTTGTGAGATCCATGTATCTAATACCAAATCGGTGAATCTATTTAGTCTCTACTTAAAGGACCTTCTGTCTTAAGTTATTACATAAGTTATTATCATGCCAATTAGGGATTGCAATCCGGTCCGGCGGATCCGGTAATCCGGCGGATCCGGCGTGTTTTTAGACCTACCGGATCCGGCACCAACGCACCGGATCCGGTGCCGGATCCGGTTAAACTTTAAATCGCGAAAAATACATTGAAAAAGGTACTAGTAAGTCAAATCCTCAAGAAAAAGAAGGTGATCGGAGAGTCAAAAGTAAAAGGAAACAGATTACATATGAGGAAATACTTAAAAATTAATGACTTCGTAAGAAATAGAGGAAGAAAAGAGACAAAATAACACTTTTCACATGGCTCTAGAAGTAGGTGTCTGCAGGTCAGTTGATTGTGTTTATTTTGCCACCGACTTCTAGAGCCATGTTAAAAGTTTTATTTGGTTCCTTTCAGTGTTTTGTGAAGTTGGTTATTTTTGTAAACAGATTCAAATTTTATGCTTTTCAGTTTTTGGGTCTAAAACTATAGTATTTTAATACCCACTGTGGCAGTCGTAACCAATAATTAAGCCATAATCAACTCAATATCAAGTATTCAGTCGATGCTTGCCTGCAAAGTTCATGAGTTGCCCTAGATTTCTCAGGGTGTCCATCATCAGATCCTGACCTGACGAATATGGGACCGGTCAGACTTTGACTAAAACCCACCGTGTCCCTTCTGGAGCCCTTTGTGTGCCAAAGCAGCGGTAACTCTTTCGAACAATCCCGCAGCCCCGACAGGCTCTGGCCCTAATGGTTTT
>NWSH02000305.1:3065399-3077422 GCA_002382865.2 Heliothis virescens | reverse complement strand
CAGACTTTGACTAAAACCCACCGTGTCCCTTCTGGAGCCCTTTGTGTGCCAAAGCAGCGGTAACTCTTTCGAACAATCCCGCAGCCCCGACAGGCTCTGGCCCTAATGGTTTTGTTGACCTATTTGTGGAACGCCGCCGAATGGAACAACGCGCGCCGCCGACAAGGGTGTGTCTCCTCAGTATCGTCTCCTAGGAGACGGAAGAACGATGTGCCACCAGAAAACTCACCGCGCACAGACCCACGCCTACGGTGCCCGGGANNGTGGAACAACGCGCGCCGCCGACACGGGTGTGTCTCCTCAGTATCGTCTCCTAGGAGACGGAAGAACGATGTGCCACCAGAAAACTCACCGCGCACAGACCCACGCCTACGGTGCCCGGGAGCGTCTCTCGACACCCGGCGACCGTGTTTACCACCAGGTCCACAGCGGCGGCTGGGATGAGCGGCGCGAATTCGCAGTCGCTTCGCCGCTTACTTCTCTAGCATAACTGCTCCGCAGAAGGAGGCGACGGCATCCCATTCCCTCTCGTCCCTCACCATGGCTTGAACCACGGCTGGGCGCGAGAGTTTGCCGCCGCCAATTGCCGCCACGGGTCAGGCAGGTACCTCCCGAAGCAACCGTGCCCGGTGTGGACCCATCATGCCGAAAGTGAGGGCCAAGTACATATACCCTCCAGCATATTTGCTAATCCGGCCGGATCCGGCCGGATCCGGCCGGATTCACGCCAATCCGGCCGGATCCGGCCGGATTGAAAATGATACCGGATTGCAATCCCTAATGCCAATATTAAAAATATTTTACGTTTTTAACAAATAGATCGACTTGGCCATCGCATGATTTGGTTATTAGTAAGTATATATCACACTACACAGCACGACGGGCCAGCAACCTAGTTCCTCACCAGAGTCCTTCCGGATATGATGATTGAGCTGAGTATCTTAAAGAAGTTAATGCTCCTGAAACTTCAATGGCGAACAAGAGTACTGATTAATGAATTGGTTACGAGAATTTCAATCGCGTGAGGTGCGAATCTAATATAATTGTAATATTCATTGTGTTTTTATGCGATGGCCAAGTCGATCTATTTGTTAAAAACGTAAAATATTTTTAATAATGGCATGATAATAACTTATGTTATAACTTGAGACAGAAGGTCCTTTAAGTAGAGACTAAATAGATTAACCGACTTGGTATTACATGGATCTCACTACTTTTTACGGTAGAGAGACTGAGCTGCGTGACTTGGATTTTTTACAGGATGTTTTTGATGGCATCTCACTTCTTTTTGTAGAGTTTATCTTTACATAATACTAGAGACACGTAAAGGGTGTGTTCAGCCCAGGAAAATGAACAACTTTTCTCATGGAACATAAGTAAAATTTGTAATGTAAGGAAAGACGTTTTTTTTTTCATAATTCAACATAAGTATTTTCCCACGGGTATGTTGTTCAGTTTCATGGGCTAAACACACCCTTGCCCACATCCCGTTATGCCTCATATAGTAGGTATCTATCTACACCTATTATTTTCTATTGTACAGTAATGATTCATTAACTGCAAATGTAACCTTGTTATCCTATACATTTATATAGGATTACAAAGTTATTCATGCAGTTAGTGTATTGAGAAAACTGGACCGAAATTACAAAATATTTAAGTTTTCCCATAATAAGGACACTAAACTCTATATGTATTCTAAATTTAAAGCTTCTAGGTCTGCTAGAAGTGGCTTGGACTTTTGATGATCGGTGAGTCAGTGAGTGACAAAATTCAGAAACTTTAACAAGTTGTCATTCTTAAAGTATTGGTTCAAATTGTATGAGATTTTATACNCCGAAATTACAAAATATTTAAGTTTTCCCATAATAAGGACACTAAACTCTATATGTATTCTAAATTTAAAGCTTCTAGGTCTGCTAGAAGTGGCTTGGACTTTTGATGATCGGTGAGTCAGTGAGTGACAAAATTCAGAAACTTTAACAAGTTGTCATTCTTAAAGTATTGGTTCAAATTGTATGAGATTTTATACACACCGTATTTATACAATGCCTGATTAGTTACTGAAAATTCAGGCTTCTTGTTTTATCCACAACGAAGTCGAAGGGGGTCGAAAATAGCCTGAATGGCTTCGAGACAAGGAATCGAGAAAAGGAATGGTACGGCCGTGCCGCTTTTTTCTGCTTGACTTAGCGGGGGCACTGCCGTGCCCCTGATAAATCTACTACTACTCTTTATCTAGGTCTAGATAACAGCAGGTCACGGTACCCGAATCTGTCACATTTTGTAGAAACTTTGACGCCATTTACTTTTAGTAAAAAGAAAACATCTACACCAATATAGCACAAGAGGTAGTGAACCCTCCGACTAACGATCGGCCTGTAAGGCTAGAAATTTGTGGAGTGATGAGTCATAGTACACCAAGGCCAACAGCAATGACCTGGCAGGCATCAGCCCTGCACATCATCACCCCTTTTAATTTTCAAAATGTAAAATAAATAAATAAATAAACTTTTTACAAAAAAACAAAACCGACTTCACAAAAAAACACTGAAAGGGATAAAATAAAACTTTTTTTACTTATTTTATCCCTTTCAGTGTTTTTTGTGTGAAGTCAGTTTTGTTTTTTTGGAAAAAGTTTTTTTTTTTTTTATACTTTTCAGTTTTCGGGTCTAAAACTATAATATCTTTAATACTCATACCCACCCACAGTGACAGTGGGTCCCGTAATAGTCTCATCGACGTAAAAAAGCGTACGAAATTTGAAGAGTTCTCTCAATTTCTCCAGGATCCCTTCATCAGATCCTGATCTCCTTACCATGGGACCACACTGACATCGTACTTTTTCAAACACAAAAAAAATCTCAAATCGGTCTATAACTGCCGGAGATATGGATTAACATACATAAAAAAAAACGGTTGAATTGAGAACCTCCTCCTTTTTGGGAAGTCGGTGAAAAATAGCCTACTTGATTACTTTATAGGTAACATTGGAACAATAAATATATAAAACGGCTTTTATTGTTTTATCTACACAATGACCAAGCATTTTATTGCATAACTTAGTTTTATTTAAAACAGCAGTTTAAAATTCAAATTAATTCAAACACACCTATTAAATTACTACAGGGTTATGTAAAAAAAATACGAAAAAAGTAATTATCATCGTACTTACAACTTGCCTAGGCTTTTCCCAATTACTGGGGTCGACTTCCAGTCTAATCGTAGGCAGCTGAGTACCAGTGTGCCACATGGAGCGACTGCCTATCCTCAACCCAGTGTTGCATGTGCAACCCGATAACCCTTGATAAGACTGGTTGACCGACTTTCTGGCTTCTGACTACCCAGCTGGGACCCACCAATTTATTTCAACCCGCATCTCGCGCACGTGGTGATTAAGGGTTGGACTACATCTGGCAGCACGGAATCGCCTTTTTCCGTCGCCCTTTCTCTTTCTGTCGCTTAGAACTGCCATTTGCTAGACCGAGACAGAAAGCATAATGCGATCGGCATCACGGACAAAATGCAATGGTCGGCAGGGAGACTCCGGAAGGCTGAAGCGCGCGATAGCATGCTAACGCATCCTTTCACCGCCGCCGATCACTTGCTATCATTGTATTATCCTATATATTCATTGCATTAATATTATATGTTGTTGTCTGCGGAATGCGACAGCGCGCGTTCATTTGCGGCAGCATACTGCAGCACGTGGTAGTACAGGCGGAACAAATGCGATTCCGTGCTGCCAGATGTAGTCCAACCCTAACGCTGAATCCTTCTCTGTGTGAGAGGAGGCCGCAGCCCAGCAGTGGGACGATACAAAGGCTGATGATGATAATGACTTATCATAGTAACACAATCGGTACAACCCTTGTAATAATGACAAAACAATTGAACTTATTATCATAAATCGAAACGTGACTCCAATTATACGACTATAATTAGATTTAGAAAAGTTTTTCACGTGTAAAACGGAATTTTGAAGAAACCGATTAACATTTGTGTGTATTAATATAATTAGAAACATTTCTTTTTCTTTTATTCGTTTGTATGTAGGCTCGATCCGAAACTACTGAACCGATTTGAAAAAATATTTCGCTGTTGGGAAGCCCGAGTAATGTAGGAACTTAATTTTGTCCGGATACGGGCAGGAGTTTGACGACCTCGTTGGCGCAATGGTTACCATGCCGGACTGCTGCACTGATGGTCCCGGGTTCGATTCCCGGAATGGTCAACATTTGTGTCATGAGCATGTTTGTTGGCTGTGGTCTGGGTGTTATAATATAATTTGTATCTATTTATAAAAATATATACGTTATTTATATGTAATTTATCAGTTGTGTTAGCACCCATAACACAAGCTAATTAATAGCTTACCATGGGGCTAACCAACCGTGTGTGAAAAAGTGTCCCGATGTATTACGATATATAGTTCTCTCGGGACGCGGGTATAACCGCGAGGAATCTACCAGTAGCTTACGTCGGAATAACATCATCATCTGCCCAGCCATTTCCTAACTATGTTGGGGTCGGCTTCCAGTCGCCAGAGCCAGAACGACTCCGAAACACGGAAGAACTCGTTATGAAAAGATGGTCACCCATCCACGGACCGACCATGCCAAGCGTTGCTTAACCTTATGATCGATCGATCCGCGCAGCTTTTAGCCACGAGCTCTGCCATGCGATTCTCTAACTGACAACAACGACGACCTCACAAATGACAAGCTTTTCGGTTGGAAGAATAAAATCGAAGGCGAAGTCGTCGTTGTCGTCGAAGGCGAGGATGATTTTTCATACATTTGGAACCATATTTTAGTTCTATGTCGCGCTGTCAACATCGTTGAAGCGCTGCGATCGCGCACTTATAGATGTTGCAACGACGATTTCTTGGTTGCAAAGATGTTTTGCGTTAGAGAATCACCCCCCTGAACATGAAGCGTATAAAAAAGACGTGGGCTAGAATAGATAAGATAAAGATAAGATATGGTCGTAGCAGCATGTTTCCTTCTCCCACACTCTTCTATCTGCCGTCATCTCACAAGTAACATTTTTCCTCACCATATCATCTATTACGCAATCCATGCACCGTGTCTATCGTCCTCCTCTCCCACTATATCTATCCACATTGATAGTCCAAACCTAGCTCACAACATGATCCTCATTCCGTTTAACAATTTTCAACATAACTGTACCCGTCTCCCAATTACATAACATTGATTGAACAACAAATGAGCACATATTTTTTGAAGGTCCAAAGGGTACTAAAAAAGAGGTCGAACCGTTACTTTTTACTAGTTTTAATTTTTAAGGTCCAACGGGTACTAAAAATGAGGTCCAATGGGCACATTGATTATTATATTTTGAAGAGGGTCGAAAGGGACCTTAAAATGAGGTCGAAAGGGGAATATCTGTAAAAGGGTCGAAACTTGGAGGTCGAACGGGTACGTAGCCCTCATTCCTCATTATGCAGTAATTGTAATTGTTTTCAAAGAAGTAAAACAAGGTTAGGTATACTTGCTTAATTATTTCCTTGTCTACGATATTATTCGAAAGACTCACCGCGGCCCAGGTACACAAAGGACTCCCGAAGGAACACGGTGGGTTTTAGTCAGTAAGAGACTGACACTCCCTCACGCTGCACCCACTGTGAGAGGGGTCATTAGATGATTTCCCACCGAAAATAAAAAGATTAGGTTACGTACATACATGGGTCCGAATGCACACTCTATTTTTAAAGAACTTTCTAGGCGGCAGGTTGACGCTACCCGTGACCAAAGGGCTGGCTATTACCTTGGTCAAAGACTAAGCATTGCCATCCAGCGTGGCAATGCTGCCAGCCTTTTGGGCNTGGGGTCCGAATGCACACTCTATTTTTAAAGAACTATCTAGGCGGCTGGTTGACGCTACCCGTGACCAAAGGGCTGGCTATTACCTTGGTCAAAGACTAAGCATTGCCATCCAGCGTGGCAATGCTGCCAGCCTTTTGGGCACGCTCCCGGTCGACAGCGACGGGGAGGAATTCTTTGACGCTTTTTAGTTTAAGTTTTTTTATATGTAAATAAAAATTGTTTAATTTTCCATCTAGGGGGGATTTAATAAGAGGTAATAAATTAGTATACTATGATTATAATCCGTACATATGTACGTATTCTTGTTTTCTGGACTACAACCTTCGTACTTTGTATTTTTTGTCTGGTTATGACGCTTTCCTTCATACTGACTTACTTTACATATACAATTATTACTATTCACAACACGTGACGGTATTTTTGGCTTCCTCATGGCTAACGGCCGTTCCCAATATTCTATCTATCTGATGATTTGCTGACTAGAGATAGGAATTTGACATTACTTTCATGGGGCTAATGTGAAAATTCTATCTCTAGTAGGCAAATCCAGAGACAGATAGATTATTGAATTTCGTAGTAAGTACCTAGTAGCGGGTTGCTCGATGATAAGGTTAAGCAATGTTTGGCGCGGTTTGTCCATGGATAGCCATCTTCACATGACGAGTTCCTCCTTGTTTCGGAAGGCACGTTAAATTGGTGGGTCTCGGCTGTCATTTAGACATCTTTGGCAGTCGTTAGGCAGGGGTTACACGATCAGTCTGGCGTCATTCTGGCATCAGTCACAGACTGACGGGCAAAAAACACGGCACATTTTGGACCATCAGTCTGTCAGTCACCCGGTTACACGATCATTCTCCCATTATTCATGACCAAACTGATGGACTTGACTGACGCCAGACTGATCGTGTAACCCCTGTCTTACGGTTGGTCAGAAGCCAGAAAGTCTGACAATCAGAGGTATCGGTCTGCCCGGGTCTGCCAGATAAGCAGTCGCTCCATATGGCACACTGGTACTCAGCTGCATCCCATTAGACTGGAAGCCGACCCCAACATAGTTGGGAAAAGGTTAGGCAGATAATGACGGTCACCCATCCACCGACTGACCTTACACTTCAATATTACATACGAACATAATGTCTTTTACTTAACTGCTTATTGATGTGACAATTGATGCATATTGGGTTCAAAAAGAATGGACTCGAAGTTTAATTAGAATAAATTAATTAATGTATATGATTGTTTGTAGTTAGTATGAGGTTAAGGGCATTAAAATGTCAAGTAAGTAACTATAGAAGGATTAGGGACTAAACACACTTATTCAGCTCCATTCGCGTTTCGCTGAACGATTTTGGTCACACTTAATCAGCTTTGCTTCTATCAGCCGCGTACAGTACTGAACTCTATCTAAAGCACTCGCAAGATAAAAACACATTTGTCCTCATTTCATACTCGTTTGCCGCGAAAGCTGAATAGACGCGGAAAGCTGAACGGATTCGTACGCGTCTTCATACAAAATCGTTGTTTTCTATGGGCAAAAGCTGAATAGAGCTGAATAAGTGTGTGTAGTCCCTTATTCGAAATCCAAGTAATAGGTATTATGATTTATTTATCGTTATTGTCCTTGCCAAAATGCCGTTAACCTGATCTTTAGTTGACTTTATAGATAACTAGCTTCTGCCAGCGGCTTCGCCCGCTTCCCGAGGGAACTATTTCCCGTGCCCGGATAAATAACCTATGTTGTTCCTCAGGGTCTATTTTATCTCTGTACCAAATTTCATCAAAATCGGCTCACTGGTTTAGGCGTGAAAGCGTAACAGACAGACAGACAGACAGAGTTACTTTCGCATTTATAATATTAAACATTTATAATATTAGTAGGGACTAGCTTCCGCCAGTGGTTTCACCCACTTCCCAAGGGAACTATTTTCCGTACCCGGATAAAAAGTTGTAAGGCTAAAAAGACCTCTTCGTGTGATTGACTACCACCAATTTTCTTTTTCTCAAAATTTAAAGTATTCAAAAAACCGACTTCACAAAAAACACTGAAAGGGATAAAATAAAACTTTTCACATGGCTCTAGAAGTCGGTGTCTGCAGGTCTGTTGACTGTGTTTATTTTGCCACCGATTTTTTGTAAAAAGATTTTTATTTTATGCTTTTCAGTTTTCGGGTCTAAAACTATAATATCTTTAATACCCATACCCACCCAGTAATAGTATCATCGACATAGAAAAGTGTATGAAATTTGAAGAGTTCTCTCGATTTCTCCAGGATCCCATTATCAGATCCTGGTCTCCTTACCATGGGACCACCTGTGAAGAACACCCTTTCAAAAAAAAAAGGAATTTTAAATATCGGTCCAGCCATCTTCGAGTAATCGGTGAACATAAAAAAAAAAAAAAGATACGATCGAATTGAGAACCTCCTCCTTTTTGGGAAGTCGGTTAAAAATGTAGGCCACAGCGGTCCTGTACACAACGCGCACAATTATTGTTGCATTTGTTTCTATGATATGTCCATCACAAAATCACACACCACGCGCGCTTTATATGGCAGGGTCGCCATGTAAGGTATGGAGTCGCGTAAATGAAACCAACTCGGATGTTCGACTAATACTGAATATATTCTCAAAGAATGATTACATTTATAGATCCTAATAACTAGGCTTTATAACTAACTAGCCGATTTCCCGCGGTTTCACTCGCATCCCGTGGGAATTACTGCCCGTACCCGGATAAAATATAGCCTATGTCACTCGTGGATAATGTAGCTTTCGAATGGTGAAAGAATTTTAAAATCGGTCCAGTAGTTTTTGAGCCTATTCATTACAACCGAACAAGCAAACAAACAAAGTTTTCCTCTTTATAATATTAGTATAGATAATAATATAGACATACGACATACGACTACAAAGTAGTCTTAAGTTATTCTGATACTGCGTGAAAGAGTAACATCATCATCTTCTTGCCCTGTTCCGAATTTTATTTGTGGTCGGCGCAATATGTTTTCTCCTTCCATTTCTCCCTGTCACTCATCATACTGACTCACTTCTTTTTAGGGTTCCGTACCCAAAGGGTAAAACGGAACCCTATTACTAAGACTTCGTTGTCTGTCTGTCTCCAGGCTGTATCTAATTAACCGTGATAGCTAGAATGCGGAAATTTTCACAAATGATGTATTTCTGTTGCCGCTATAACGACAAATACTACATTTTTTTTTTTAATAAGGTGGATGGGGTACGGAAACCTTCATGCGCGTGTCCAACTCGCACTTGGCCGGTTTTTAATGAAATTATCAATTATTTCACGAAGAGAGCAAATCTATACTTTTATACTAATAATAAAAAGATGTAGCGACATGCTATTTACCAAGCAACACCATCACCTGTACCATATCGTACGTTAGACCAGTTTACCCATGCTCAAGAAACATTGAAGAAAACCGTCTTGAAAAAGACGACGTCTTGACTCTCCGTTAAAGAAACAAGATGGCGTCGACACGGCATGCAATAGAATTACAACACCGCGCGAGCAGTTCGCTCTGAAAAGAGCGGTTGTATCATCGGGCCGTCGCCGTGTGCAAGATCTCCGTCGCAACAGCAGTCGGGGACACGCAGTGACGCAGCGGCAGTTTACTCCGAGGACACCTGGCTCCGCGCTCACGCAGCAACACAGCAGCAGTCTTCACACAACGGCGGCGACCCGAGGAAAGNCCTTGTAGCGACATGCTATTACAAGCAACACCATCACCTGTTCCATATCGTACGTTAGACCAGTTTACCCATGCTCAAGAAACATTGAAGAAAACCGTCTTGAAAAAGACGACGTCTTGACTCTCCGTTAAAGAAACAAGATGGCGTCGACACGGCATGCAATAGAATTACAACACCGCGCGAGCAGTTCGCTCTGAAAAGAGCGGTTGTATCATCGGGCCGTCGCCGTGTGCAAGATCTCCGTCGCAACAGCAGTCGGGGACACGCAGTGACGCAGCGGCAGTTTACTCCGAGGACACCTGGCTCCGCGCTCACGCAGCAACACAGCAGCAGTCTTCACACAACGGCGGCGACCCGAGGAAAGGACTGAGCNGCATACGTCACTCGAACTGGCCGCACAGTCAAGCCAAATGTACGCTTCGCTTAGGGGGGAGCCATGTAGCGACATGCTATTACAAGCAACACCATCACCTGTTCCATATCGTACGTTAGACCAGTTTACCCATGCTCAAGAAATATTGAAGAAAACCGTCTTGAAAAAGACGACGTCTTGACTCTCCGTCAAAGAAACAAGATGGCGTCGACACGGCATGCAATGTTATTACAACACCGAGCGCGCAGTTCGCTCTGAAAAGAGCGGTTGTATCATCGGGCCGTCGCCGTGTGCAAGATCTCCGTCGCAACAGCAGTCGGGGACACGCAGTGACGCAGCGGCAGTTTACTCCGAGGACACCTGGCTCCGCGCTCACGCAGCAACACAGCAGCAGTCTTCACACAACGGCGGCGACCCGAGGAAAGGACTGAGCGAGCGCGCGCACCCTATTTATAACCTCGCATCGCGGAACCGAAAGCGACATGCCCTTGCCCCGCGCCCCGCGAGCCGCGGACTCGCGAGGCGCCCTCTTGTGTTTAGAGATTAGTTAGAACTCTTTTGTAAATAGATTAGACTAGGCACTACTTCCACCTCTCAAAATGTAAATATAAATAGGACCATTTTACTCAATAAATCATAGCCCAATATATGAAACGTGCCGCCAAGCGCTTCTTCGACTCAGCTGCAAAACACGACAACCCTCTTGTCGTAGCAGCCGCCAATTACGTCCCGTCCCATATTAGTAAAATTCGCCGCCCAAGGCACATTCTCAATGATCCCGATGATGCAACAACCCTCCTGCAGGAGAGCAATAAGCATACCAGCACCTTGCAGAAATACAAATACAAATCGCGTTCGTTCAAACCTCGCCGCCGAGGTCCGCCGCGACGTCCCAATAGACGCCCCCCCGACTCTAGCACGAGCCAGCCCGCGAGCTGAGCCTTAGCTGAGAAGTTATGGTGCGATAGTGGTTGAGGTTCCGGCCGCATTCGTATATGGCTACTACACTGAAGGGCTCCGAAGGAACACCTTTTCCTCCACGAGGCGAAGTGGCATCGATGGCTCTAGCTCTATTGTCGCGCACGCGGGCATTTCGTTTGCGACTGCACGACTGATCATAGATTAATGTTGCGAGTCGGTCTGCATTCAGGTAGAGATACATTCATTGCATTATGAAATTTCCTGAAATATTTAAATATCGATGAACACCAACTGAACTATCGTAAAATTGAATTTGCAGGGCCAGTATGTGCAGGAGTAGTAGGACTGAGATGCCCAGATATTGTTATTTGGAGACCGGTTAACACCGCCAGCCGTTTCGAATCGACAGGAGCGCGTAAGTAGAGAGCTCTGGAGAGTGTTATTGTGTTTTGAGCAAACTATTTTTGTAAGGCGTCCGTCACCTACTAATCATTTCGGTTTATTGCAGCCCTAAAAATCCATTGTAGTTCAGCATGCAAGATGCTACTTGATCAGCTAGGAGGGTATATTCTCGAAGAGCGGGGAATAGTCTCAATGAAGGGTAAACGTGACCAGGTAACGTACTGGTTGCGTGGGGAGGAGCCAGCCGCGGCCGCCGCCCGCGCCAGGCGCAGAGCGGCCAGGGACAATGTACAACGCCCGGAAGCACAGACAACGTGGGCAGAGGAGCTCCCTCAAAACTAGGAACTGGAAGAATCAAGTCGGCGGCCTGCATAGGTGTGACCCTTCGATTTTTCATTTGTTTTCTATATTCATTTGTTTGTACTTTAGGAGTGGGGTGTAGCGACTTCTAATCAAACACTTGTTAGGTATAAGTGTAGATGATATGAATATATGATATTATTGATTTTTTTTTTTTTTTTTTTTTTTTTTTTTTTTTTTTTTTTTGGTAGGGCATCTCGCAGTTCAGCCGAGAGGCTGTTTACTGCTTAACCGGACTAGTCCTGTGGATGCTTGAGTTTAAGGCTCCAGCAGGGCAAAAATTCTTATAAACTAAGCGACAACGCTAAGGGCACCCCTGTGGGGTACGGACCTCGGTTAGGGCGTCGCTGGGGAGGAAGCAAGGGACCGGCTGGATCGGTTTCATTATTTAATGGGGAGTTTTAAAA
>NWSH02000305.1:3035228-3054333 GCA_002382865.2 Heliothis virescens | reverse complement strand
CCCGGGCAACCCGATACCCATTGGTAAGACTGGTTGTCAGACTTTCTGGCTTCTGACTACCCTACTGCCAAAGATGTTCGAATGACAGCCGGTCATGTGGAATGTTTATCGTGCCTTTAACGAACACAAAATAATTAAATAGTATACTATGGGGCTAACCAGCACTTCGGAGAGCACGTTAATGTCTCTCCTGAGCGTGATCTCTCTCCGGTGGTGTCGGATTACCGTCCCATAGCGCTATGAGAGTGAGGGAATAGGGAATGCACTTGTTTCTACGGAAATATCTGTGCACTATAATATTTTCTGCGCATCTGGCCGATCTCCTTATATGAGAACAGCCGCCGTGCCCGACAATCGGCTTTGGACGCCACTGTTTTGTTATTATATTGATGAATTTCAGTTTTTTCTTTTCTTTTTCAGAACTTGCTAAACAAGTGATAAGCTCTATGCGGAATGTGAGCACTACTAAAGCCGTCTGGTACTGCTACTTGTTCGAAACCAGTAACAAACTGATTTACTGGCTTCTGACTTGGCTAATACACTATATACCCGCGTATTTGCTTGACGGGGTTTGCGCTGTTCTACCTTTCAGACCGAAAGGGATTCCACCGTAAGTATATTTGAAATTAGCGGCTATTTTATCATCATCATCATGAGTATTTTAATCGTCCCTCTGGGCACAGGCCTCCTCTCACACAGAGAAGGATTGAGCGTTATTCTATTCGTCTAAAATGAGAAAGGCTCTGAATCTGCTGAGCCGATTTGAAAAATTGTTTCATTGTTCGAAAGCTAGACCTTTCCCGAGTACCTACCTAACATGTTTTACATGGAGCGACTGCCTATCTGACCTCCTCAACTCAGTTACACGGACAACCTTTGGTAATACCTGCTCTCAATAATGGTTGTAAGACTTTCTGGCACTTTCAACTGCAAGGTTTTAAGCCATACTGCATATTTCTATATCCTATCTCGCCATTATTTTGCTAATGTTAAAATTCAATCTCTAACTTTAGATCAACTATAGAAATTCACTGATGGTAGTTATTTTTCAGGTTCGTAACAATTTACACGAAGATGGACAAACTTTCTTACATCTATAGATATTTCTTAACCAACTCCTGGCAATTTGGTAGCGAAAATCTCACCAGTATGATGGAAAAAATGTCTGATGCAGACAAAGCCATATTCAACTTCGACATGAAGAAAGTTTCGAGGGTCGATTTATTAAAAATTTGGGTAATTGGTATAAAGAAATATATACTGAAAGATGGTTTGAAGGACAGTGCGGTAGCGGAAAAAAGACAAACGTTATTTTTCATAGCGAATTGTTTGTTCATTGTTTTTTATATATATGTGTTGTGGACAATATTTTCAATGTTTTGGGGGGTGCTGAATTACATGTTTTGAATTTTGTGTTGTTGTTTTAATTATTCATTTATCCTACTTCTTCTTGACAAGCCCTAGTGTCAGAGTTTTCTCAAATCCGCCTGACGGCCTCTGACGTGGAATTATAACTACGACTGCTACTGAGTAGCATTCGAGAACGTCGGCTTTACGTGCCCACCCAGGCACGGGGATGTAACACCGCCAAATTCCAAACTCAGGGCTGTTTTGTGAAAGTTTCTAAATCCCACAAAGCGATTTCGTCCTGGCCCGGGTCTGGAACCCGAGATCCGTGCACGGCAGTCGCGCTATGCGACCACTAGATCAACACCAACTACCAAACCAACTAAACCAAAGATCCTAACTAATATTATAAACTGCAAATGTTTGTGAGGATGTATGTTTGTTTGTTACTCCTCCACACAAAAACTGCTAGACCGATTTTTATGAACCTTGGCAGTAATGTAGCTATAAATCAGAATAACATATAGGCTTTATATCCGGTGATGGAAAGTAGTTCCCTTGGAAAGCGGGTGAAACCGCTGTCAGAAGCTAGTTGGTCATAAATAATGCCTGCTTAAGGTGAATGCGACCACTAGAAGCGGGAAATTCAAATATAAAATGGTTTTTTCATGTTTTACCTAAGTTAACATTCAATATGAGGCGTGATATGATTGGCGGTTATAATATCGCACAAAGTAATTTCTGATGATAATTTAAGTTCAAAAGTAGACAGGCCCCCAGCGGGGCCCACTAGGGTCTGTGTGTGGGCTGCGGGTTGTTCGCGCGAGTGACGTTATCCCTGGCACACTGTGGGCTCCCGAAGGAACACGGTGGGTTTTAGTCAGTAAGAGTCTGTCACTCCCTCACGCTGTCACCCACAGCGGGAGGGGATAGGGGGTTATCTGATGATTTCCCATGGATAAATAAAACCAAAAATTAAACATAAAATAGACTTTATTTGTACAAATAGCTTATTTACGTAACATAACTATTTACATATCACTTTTCATTCAAAAACAATAATAAAAACAGACTGGCATTCAGACTTTTGCTTAAACATACATTTTCTTCTTAGAAATACACGTACATATTAATAAATACATTAAAATTTCAATAAGAGTTTTAAATTATTATTTTGAGTTCATCAAATAACTTTACATCTCTAAAATCAGCCATTCCTTTGATTAGGATTGAGCGTTAAGGTGAATGCGTCGCCTGGAAGCGGGAAATTCAAATATAAAATGGTTTTTTCATGTTTTACCTAAGTTAACATTCAATATGAGGCGTGATCTTATCTTTCGCGGTTATAATATACCACAAAGTAATTTCTGATGTCCTTGTTTAACTCCGAAACTTCTTACAATTCAAATGTTTCTCGATAAACTATTTATTGCGAAATATCATAGTGTTTCGCTTTCAGGCGTCGCATTTACCTTAATCACCACGTCCGCGAGATGCGGCTTGGTGATTTCAGACTTTATAGTCCAGGTTTCCTCAAGATGTTTTCAGATATACTTAGAAAGTACATACAAACTTAGAAAAGTTGCATTGGTACAGACGACAGCAGGTCAAGGAAAACGAATCTGTCAAATTTTACCAATCGAATACTAACCTTACATCATTATGATAAAGAAATCAGAAATTTTACAGATTGTGGTAACTTGATGTGCTGCTTGTCTGTACAACAGGCAACCGCAGATCAACCTATCCAAAGTTCACCAATCGAACATTAACATTTCACTGTTGTGATGGACAAATGCTCTGAATTTAGCTACGGACCGCCAATAAGCTTGGCGAGAACTATAACATTGTTGTAATAATAAGAATCATAAATAATTTAAAAATGTAACGACTTTACAATATATTTTTTCACATGTAGTTAAATCGGTTCCGCCATTTGTCCGTGAAAACATAACAGACAGACTTTCGCATTTTTACATACATATTATTATTTTGACTTATATATAAAAAATGGCATACCTGTATTCTCCACTATATTCTACAAAAATAATAATTCTTACTAATATTATAACAGCGAAAGTGACTGTCAGTCTGTCTGTCACGCTTCCACGGCTAAACTACTGAACCGATTTAAATGAAACAATAATTTTACAGTTACAATCAAACAAATTATACCCTCCTTATACATGTACGAAATATTATCAAATGCATAATAACATGACTTACAAATATTTTTTTGTCCGTCTATCCCGTCTTATCTTCGAAACTGCTGAACTTACATATTATGAGGTGAAATCCAGGCTGCTCTTGTTGGGTCTAGATTCGTGTACCTCTTTTACGAGGTCGGCTAACTCTCCAGCGCCGTATCCCAATAACTGGCGTAAGTCGCATACGAATTTATAAACGAATCTGAAAAATAATAATTTTCAAGGTCATCATCTTCTTACACATATTATAAAAATCAAAGTCCTAGCTCATTCACTGACTCATCAACGCAGGGCCCAAACCCATGAACCTATAAAGCTGATTTTTTTCACCGTAGTTCAGCTTAAGACTCTCACGCGAGATAAGAAAGGATTTCCCGATGTTCCCACGGGAACGGGAAAAAAGGGATATAAGTATTACGCGAGCGAAGCCGCTGGCAGAAGCTAGTTACAGCATATAAAGAGGGGCTCGTGGCTAAGTCAAAGCCGCGTGGATTAATCGATCATAAGGTTAAGCAACGCTTGGCGCGGTCGGTCCGTGGATGGGTGACCATCTTGTCATAACGAGTTCTTTCGTACTTCGGAAGGTACGTTAAATTGATCTCGGCTGTCATTTGTACATCTTTGACAGTCGTTACAGGTAGTCAGAAGATAGAAAGTTTAACGACCAGTCCCACCAATAGGGTATCGGGTTGCCCAGTTAACGGGGTTGTCAGTCAGACAGGCAATCGCTCTATGGCACACTGGTCCTCAGCTGCATCCCGTTAGACTGGAAGCCAACCCCAACATAGTAAACTGAACGGGCTCTGATGAAACATTGCAGTAATATAGCTTATACATATCATGTAGGTTACTTTTTATCCCTATAGTTCTTGAGATACTTGTGGAACCACTTTTTATCCATGTGCGGGAAAGAGTTCCCTCAGGATGTAGATAAAACCGCGAGAAAACACCTAGTATTTTATTAATACATTGGAATAACATAATTACCTTTTCCCAGAGACTTTAGCGATCATATCACCGTCGTAATAGTATCGTAGAGCTCTCGACAGCTTTTCGTAATTCATGGCGGGTTTATGCTTCCTGGCACCCCATAGTCTGGCCACGCGTTCCGGCTCTAGTAGTTTAAATTCACCTTCCGTACCTATGTACAAAAAGCATTATTTTACTCTATACTAATATTATAAAGCTGAAGAGTTTGTTTGTTTGAACGCGCTAATCTCAGGAACTACTGGTCCGATATGAAAAATCTTTCAGTGTTAGATAGCCCGTTTATCGAGGAGGCTATATGCTACTTTTTATCCGGGTGCCCGGAGTAGTTCCCACGGGACGCGGGTGAAACCGCTGGCGGAAGCTAGTATATCATATTTATACTCACTATCTAATCTCTCTCGGTGACGGATTGCCGTCCCATCGGGTTATGAGAGTGAGGGAATAGGGAGTGCACCTGTGTCACAGCAAATGCTTGTGCACTATAATATGTCCTGCGCAGCTGGCTGGTCTCCGCGATATGAGAACAGCCGCCGTGGCTGACAATCGGCTAGGACGTCATCATTATATACTCACCATGCCACCGAATAACATCAAAATATTCAGCACTAGTTAGTAGTTCTAGCAGAAACTGCCACAGCTGTATCTGTCCATTGTTGCCGTTCCGTGACGTCACGTATGTCGACCATTCGTCTTCTGTAGGTCTTATTACTACCTGCAAATATTATATAACACGGTCTTTCATTTATTTAACATCATATAATTACATTTTTAAATATTTCATAAGAAAATAAAATAATGATGATGGCGTCCTAGCCGATTATCGGCCACGGCGGCTGTTCTCATATCGCGGAGATCAGCCAGCTGCGCAGGACATATTATAGTGCACAAGCATTTGCGCAGACACAGGTGCACTCCCTATTCCCTCACGAGCATAGCGCTGGGGGGGGACATCCGACACCACCGGAGAGAGATCAGGCGCAGGACCGACATTAACGTGCGACACGATGCACGGGATAAAATAATAAACCATTTAAAAATATAAAAATAGTGTCCCACCGGCATCGGGAACATGGTCCGAGATACCGGCGGTCATTAATCTATACTAATATTATAAAGCTGAAGAGTTTGTTTGTTTGAACGGGCTAATCTCAGGAACTACTGGTCCGATTTGAAAAATTCCTTCAGTGTTAGATAGCTCATTCATCGAGGAAGGCTATAGGCTACTTTTTATCCGGGTACGCCGAGTAGTTCTCACGGGACGCGGGTGAAACCGCTGGCAGAAGCTAGTAGTTTAAAAAAGGCCAACTTCCATACTGTTTCACGAAAAAAGAAAATCGGCCAAGTGCGAGTCGGACTCGAGCAGGGTTCCGTACCATCTTTACTAATAATATACAGTTGAGTTTGTTTGAACGCTAAGAACCACTGGTCCAATTTGAAAATTTCTTTTCATTGTAAGATGGCCCATTTATCAAGGAAGGTTGTAGGCTACTCTTTATCCGGGTGCGCGGAGAAGTTCCCACGGGATGCGAGCGGAAGCTAGTAAGTCATCATCTGCCTAGCCTTTTCCCAACTATGTTGGAGTCGGCTTCCAGTCTAACCGGATGCAGCTGAGAACCAGTGTTTTACATGGAGCGACTGCTGTCTGACCTCCACAACCAGTTCCGGGCAACCTGGCCCCTAGAAAGACTGGTTGTCAGACTTTTCTGGCTTCTGACTACCCGTAACGACTGTCAAAGATGTTCAAATGACAGCCCGGGACGCAGCTGGTTTATCGTGCGCTTCCGAAACCGGCAGAATCGTTATGACAAGATGGTCACCCATCCACGGACCGACCGCGCCAAGCGTTGCTTAACCTTATGATCGATCGATCCGCGCGGCTTTCACTTAGCCACGCAGCTCTACGGAAGCTACTATTTTTTTATTTATGACTTTTTAGAAAGCTAGTAAGTCATAAATAAAAAAAAACCGTACGAGGGTTTCAAATATATTTTATCTTATCACAATAGTAGAAGGTTAATATTCGAATGGTCGAAGACAGATTCGGGTAGGTGGAACTGCTGTCGTCTGTAGATTTACACACACATGTGTGGCTCATCCGCTTTCGTGACATAAAATAACTCTATTTTAAACTTACTTGTTTTGGTTTCTTCTTAATAGCAGACTGTGGTGTTTCTAAAGGATCTTTGGTTGGTGCTTGTGGTTGTTCATCATTCTGTATCACCGCTGTGAATATAACATAATACATATTGTAGTAAAAAATATACATAAGTATCTGCCTAGCCTTTTTCCAACTTTCTTGGGGTCAGGGGGGTGATTCTCTAACGCAAAACATCTTTACAACGAAGAAATCATCGTTGCAACATCTATAAGTGCGCGATCGCAGCGCTTCAACGATGTTGACGGCGCGACATAGAACTAAAATATGGTTCCAAATGTATGAAAAATCATCCTCGCCTTCGATGACAACGACGACTTCGCCTTCGATTTTATCCTTCAAACCGAAAAGCTTGTCATTTGTGAGGTCGTCGTTGTTGTCATCTATGATGTGTCAGTTAGAGAATCGCATGGCTGCTTCCAGTCTAACTGGATGCAGCTGAGTACCAGTGTGCCACATAGAGCAATTGCCTGTCTCTCTTCCCTGGTTGTCAGACTTTCCAGTGTCTGAGGAATGTGAAATAGAGTTTTGAAAAACTACAATCAATTCTGAACTAATTTTGAGAAAAAATTGTTTTAATTATCTGTCTAGTATTTTGAGAAATAAACTTGGGCTTGGCTTTCAGTCTAACCATTTTTAGTAAAGAAGTAACCTAATCAACCCTTGGTAATCCTTGGATATCAGAGTCTCTGGCTTCTGACTGGACTACCCGTAACGACTGCCAAAACTGTACAAATGACAGCCGGGACCAACCAATTTAACGTGCCTTCCGAAACACGGAGGAACTCGTTATGACATACATCGTCACCCATCTATGAGAAGAAGAAGAAGAAGAAGAAGAAGAAGAAGACCCATCTATGGACCGCACGGAACATTGCTTAATCTTTGATCGGTTCGTGCAGCTATTACTTAGCCACGAGCACCTCTACAATATTTTATAATACTTTGCAGCGCGCCATAGTTTAGGTAAACCTAATGGCAGCCACACACGATACAGTATACTTGCGCAAGTCTGGACTTGCACAAGTATACAAGTGAACAGCTTGCGTAAGTATCTTCCAACACACGATACAGTATACTTGTGCAAGTCCAGATTTGCGCAAGTATACTGTATCGTGTGTGGCTGCCATAACTTAGGTATCGCCCCGCGCGAGTGGTCGCCACCCGGCGCCCGAGAGACGCGCACGATCTGGTTGTAACCGGCGCCGCCGCCGGCCCTGCGCGATGTGCCGAGGTAGTGTTTCTGTTCAGTCCGCGTCCGCTATCCGTCAGCGACACCACGCGCGGCGACACTCGAGTTCTCTTTATTTGCAGTTCCCTTGTATTAATCTAGATAGTGTACTTATTGCCTATATGTCGTTTGTTTATTATATCAGTTTTACCCGGAGTCGCACCGTTTTATTTTGTCCGCAAACCCTCGCTACAACTTACCAATAAATTTACATTTCCTAAGTAACTCGAAATGCGTCCAAAATATGTCTCCGGGGTCCGAAGGTACTTTTTCTCTGAAAAAAATAAATAGAGAATTAATATTTTTTTTAATGTTTCAACTACATGATAGTTCCTTACAGTGAACAATACTAGCCGTTCCCAACGGTTCTTGAGTTACGAAAATTTAAGTGTGTGTGCATGTGTGTATGTTTTTACTTCTTTTTGATGAAACTTGACAGTTATATAGCTTATGCATCAACATAACGTATAAACTACTTTTTATTCGGGTGTCGGAAGTAGTTCCCTCAGGAAGTGGATGAAACCAGAAGATAATAATATTATTATTTATACTGATATAATAAAGAGGAAACATTTTTTGTTTGTTTGTACCCATCCTAAAGGCTATGAAACTATTGAAGCTTTATGAAAAATGTCTTTCAATGAGTAGGATACAAGAGATAAAAGAGTAAGATGGGCTATATTCTGGGAGAAGAAGTTCCCCCGGAATGCGGGTGAAACAGCGGGAAAAATTCTAAAAAGCTAGTTGAATATTTTAAAAACAATAATTATACTTACTTAAACTCCACGTTAGTGATGGCACACAATTCCTCTCCGTTTATATTCCAGTCGGAGAGCTTGACGCCTATCAGGTTAAACTGTCGCACCGCCCACTGTATCCACAGTTTGACGTGTTGTACCGACCTGAAAGATAAAACATTAAAAGTTAATTATTATTGTCGATAACTTAGGCCGGGTTGTTCGATTTAACTTTAACTATAACCTAACCTTAACCGGCCGTCAAATGGCCGCCCATTGGTTACACAGCTGTCACGTCAAAAAATTGACCAATGGGCGGCCATTTGACGGCCGGTTAAGTTAAAGTTAAAGGTTATAGTTAAAGTTAAATCGAGCAACCAGGCCTTAATCACTTACTGAAAATATTTTATACTTAACTTACTTTATGTACAAACTTAAATTACTAAATTAAAATTATAATATACAAACCAACTTAAATAAAATTAATATTAGGTATCAAAAAACTCATCCGCATCGCTGTCAGCGGAAATCGTGCCCAAAAGGCTGGCACGATTATTATTGTTATTTATTAATATGTTAACTTTTGCCAGCGGTTTCACCCGTTTCCAATGGGAACTACTTCTTGTACCCGGACAAAATATAGCCTAAATTACTCGGGGATAGTCTAGCTTCCCAAAAAGGAACGACTTTTTTTCAAATAGGTTCTATATTTTCGGAGCCTTTAGGGTACAAACAAACTAAAAAAGCTATTTCCCCTTAACATTAGTAAAGATATTTTATTATAAAACAGGAGAGAGAAAATTCTCTCAGCGTTAGATAGCCCACTTATCGAGGACTACAACCTACATTATATCTATGTACGAGAAGTAGTTCCCACGGGAAGCGGGTGAAACCGCCGGCGAAAACTAGTAAAATAACTAAACTAGTAACGGATAAACATCCGTTTATCCGAAAACAACTGTTTACTTTGAAAATTGAACATATAAATCCCTACTAATATTATAAATGTGAAAGTCACTCTGTCTGTCTATTACCCTTTCACGCCTAAACCAATAAGCCGATTTTTATGAAATTTGGTACAGAGATAGAATAGACCCTGAGGAACAACATAGTCTTTACTTTTTATCCGAGTACGGGAAATAGTTCCCTCGGGAATCGGGCGAAGCCGCTGGCAGAAGCTAGTTCATCATAAACAGCTGTTTTAAGAAAACTTTTATGTTACTAGTGAACTTAGGTCTAAAGTCTGAACATGACATACCATTGCGCCGGATCATCAGGCACTTTAACCCTATGCTCGCTCTTGAACTGTGCATCAACCACCCACTTGACGGCCGCTGCATGAGACACGGCGCCCGCTTCCGTCACTTCCGTAACTTCTGTCACTTCTGTGCCTTCTGTCGCTTCTGCGTCGAGTGAACGGTCTTCTAGCTCCAATACTGTATGTAAGGTTAAAGGATTGTATGTTATATAGGCCATTTACTTAATTCGACACCTTAGATTGGAAACCTCGTAAGAGTTAGAAAAAAACCGGTCAAGTGCGAGTTGGACTCGCGCACGAAGGGTTCCGTACCATTATGTATGAAAAAAGTACAATAGGAATGGTCAAGAGTGAGTTACTTAAGTTGCACATTATTTCTAATAGATGGCGCTACTAGTATACAATTTTGCAATCTATACTAATATTATAAAGCTGAAGAGTTTGTTTGTTTGTTTGTTTGTTTGTTTGAACGCGCTAATCTCAGGAACTACTGGTCCGATTTGAAAAATTCTTTCAGTGTTAGATAGCCCATTTATCGAGGAAGGCTTTAGGCTATATAACATCACGCTGCAACTATTAGAAGCGAAGAAATAAGGGAAAATGTGGAAAAAACGGGAAAGATTATTCATCCTTGAGGGCTTTCGTTGCGTGCGCTGCGAAAACGGTTCAAGATACCAAAAATATATGTACGAAAGAATTATTCCTCTTGAAATGAGCTAAAAAAATGTCCGCGACAGTATATGTCTATCTTTTAAGATTAACTCTCTAGAACCGTTTTTATGGTAATCTTTGGTGGAAATGAATGCATTATTTGTTAAGAGTTGTATCAACGTAATAATATTAATCTTTATCCAAATAAATAGTAAATATTGTTGTTGATTAAGAGTATTTAATCTATACTAATATTATACAGCTGAAGAGTTTGTTTGTTTGTTTGTTTGAACGCGCTAATCTCAGGAACTACTGGTCCGATTTGAAAAATTCTTTCAGTGTTAGATAGCCCATTTATCGAGGAAGGCTTTAGGCTATATAACATCACGCTGCAACTATTAGGAGCGAAGAAATAAGGGAAAATGTGGAAAAAACGGGAAAGATTATTCATCCTTGAGGGCTTTCGTTGCGTGCGCTGCGAAAACGGTTCAAGATACCAAAAATATATGTACGAAAGAATTATTCCTCTTGAAATGAGCTAAAAAAATGTCCGCGACAGTATATGTCTATCTTTTAAGATTAACTCTCTAGAACCGTTTTTATGGTAATCTTTGGTGGAAATGAATGCATTATTTGTTAAGAGTTGTATCAACGTAATAATATTAATCTTTATCCAAATAAATAGTAAATAATGTTGTTGATTAAGAGTATTTAATCTATACTAATATTATAAAGCTGAAGAGTTTGTTTGTTTGTTTGTTTGTTTGTTTGTTTGTATGTTTGTTTGTTTGTTTGTTTGTTTGTTTGTTTGAACGCGCTAATCTCAGGAACTACTGGTCCGATTTGAAAAATTCTTTCAGTGTTAGATAGCCCATTTATCGAGGAAGGCTTTAGGCTATATAACATCACGCTGCAACTATTAGGAGCGAAGAAATAAGGGAAAATGTGGAAAAAACGGGAAAGATTATTCATCCTTGAGGGCTTTCGTTGCGTGCGCTGCGAAAACGGTTCAAGATACCAAAAATATATGTACGAAAGAATTATTCCTCTTGAAATGAGCTAAAAAAATGTCCGCGACAGTATATGTCTATCTTTTAAGATTAACTCTCTAGAACCGTTTTTATGGTAATCTTTGGTGGAAATGAATGCATTATTTGTTAAGAGTTGTATCAACGTAATAATATTAATCTTTATCCAAATAAATAATAAATATTGTTGTTGATTAAGAGTATTTAATCTATACTAATATTATACAGCTGAAGAGTTTGTTTGTTTGAACGCGCTAATCTCAGGAACTACTGGTCCGATTTGAAAAATTCTTTCAGTGTTAGATAGCCCATTTATCGAGGAAGGCTTTAGGCTATATAACATCACGCTGCAACTATTAGGAGCGAAGAAATAAGGGAAAATGTGGAAAAAACGGGAAAGATTATTCATCCTTGAGGGCTTTCGTTGCGTGCGCTGCGAAAACGGTTCAAGATACCAAAAATATATGTACGAAAGAATTATTCCTCTTGAAATGAGCTAAAAAAATGTCCGCGACAGTATATGTCTATCTTTTAAGATTAACTCTCTAGAACCGTTTTTATGGTAATCTTTGGTGGAAATGAATGCATTATTTGTTAAGAGTTGTATCAACGTAATAATATTAATCTTTATCCAAATAAATAATAAATATTGTTGTTGATTAAGAGTATTTAATCTATACTAATATTATACAGCTGAAGAGTTTGTTTGTTTGAACGCGCTAATCTCAGGAACTACTGGTCCGATTTGAAAAATTCTTTCAGTGTTAGATAGCCCATTTATCGAGGAAGGCTTTAGGCTATATAACATCACGCTGCAACTATTAGGAGCGAAGAAATAAGGGAAAATGTGGAAAAAACGGGAAAGATTATTCATCCTTGAGGGCTTTCGTTGCGTGCGCTGCGAAAACGGTTCAAGATACCAAAAATATATGTACGAAAGAATTATTCCTCTTGAAATGAGCTAAAAAAATGTCCGCGACAGTATATGTCTATCTTTTAAGATTAACTCTCTAGAACCGTTTTTATGGTAATCTTTGGTGGAAATGAATGCATTATTTGTTAAGAGTTGTATCAACGTAATAATATTAATCTTTATCCAAATAAATAATAAATATTGTTGTTGATTAAGAGTATTTAATCTATACTAATATTATACAGCTGAAGAGTTTGTTTGTTTGAACGCGCTAATCTCAGGAACTACTGGTCCGATTTGAAAAATTCTTTCAGTGTTGGATAGCTCATTTATCGAGGAAGGCTATAGGTTTCTTTTTATCCGGGTGCGTCGAGTAGTCTTCTATCTTCTTCTTCTTCTATGTAAATAAAACTCAAAGTCCTGACTGATTCACTGACTCAACATCGCAGGGCCCAAACCCGTGAACCTATAAAGCTGATTTTTTTCACAGAGGTTCATCTTAAGACTCTGACGCGTGTTAAGAAAGGATTTTTTGAAATTCGTGTCCTAAGGGGTTGAAATAGGGGTTGAAGCTTTGTATGGGGAATGAATATTAATTACGAATTTCGACATGAAACTTCATGTAAGTTACTCCTTGAAGATAGAATAAGTAAACAACGTGGTTCATTTTTTAAAAATAAATCCATTAAAGGGTTAGAAAGTGGGGTTCCGGTAAATGGGGTTGCAATTTGTATGGTGAACTAATCATTGGCAAGGCCTCAAACCTCGTAACATAAAGCTGAAATTTTGCACCAGAGGTTTTCATCATAAAGTTTCACGCGAGATAAGAAAACGATTTTTAAAAATTCTGTGTCCTAAGGGGTGAATAGGGGTTGAAGCTTTGTATGGGGAATGAATATTAATTACGAATTTTCGACATGAAACTTCATGTAAGTTACTCCTTGAAAAAAATAAGTAAACACGTGTTTCACCATTTTTTGAAATTCCACCCTAAGGTTGGTAAAGTAGGGTTTAGTAATTTGTATAGAAGGCTTATGATTTGAAAAATGACATAGAATTTTGAATATATAAGGTTTCTCTTAGGGTGTAGACATCGCATCGCATTTTACGAAAATATACTCCTAGGTGAGTACAACGGGGGTTGGTAGTTTGTAAGAAAGTCCTATGTTTTTGGTGTGTTTACCTGATGCAGAAACGCAACAGACGCGATAAACTATAAGAGATACAAGAATGGTGCCATTGTAAAAATTTATCCACGTGATGAAATTTTTCTGCTGAGATATTTAATTTGAAGATCTAGAACACCTTATGTGGAACTTCAAGAGCCCAGCTATACTATAACACGTGTAGGAATGATGTCTTAGCAAAAGTTGTTTAAACTGGTGGGGTGACTTACAAAAATGAAAGTTCTGAATCGCCTCGCGTATTCAGTCGCTACCGGGCTCTTAGAATACGACATCAGATGCTTCAGATCTTTAATTTTGACGACCCCATTGTCGCTGGCATAAGCGACATGATCCGCGTACGAAGTCGCGGGCAGAAGCTAGTTAATTAATATAAATCAACAGCCTTAATAATTTTTAGTATTTTTTGTTATAGCGGCAACGGATATACATCCTTTGTGAAAATTTCAGCATTCTAGCTATCACGGTTAATGAGATACAGCCTGGAGACAGACAGACAGACAGACAGACAGACAGACGGACAGGCAGACAGACAGACGGACAGGCAGACAGACAGACATCGAAGTCTTAGTAATAGAGTTCCGTTTTACCCTTTCAAGGGTAAGACATAGTTATCTCCCTAGAAACGCAATAAAAAAAATGAGGAAAAAATGCATTTCCGAGGTTTTCACTCTAAGACGACGATATTATGTTGTTTAAACTAGGTGATTAGTTACATAAAGTTCGTTTGGATAGGAAATGGAATCCAGAAAGCCTGTCTTATCTTCTTGTCCTCGCAAAAGTCAATGGCCATCCGTAACTAACCAATGGTTCAGCCACTCGCGCGATGCTCCGATACTCAAAAAGTTTAACGAGAACTATACTGCTTAGTAAGACTGGTTTACACTTTCTGTTTTTTTTTTCTACCCCCAACGGCTGCCAAAGTTGTAAAAATGGCAGTCTGGACTGATAAGCCTGCCTATGTCAGACTTTTTGTAGGACATATAATCGGGCGCGGTTGGTCCGTGGTTGGGTGACCATCTTGTCATAACGAGTTCTTCCGTGTTTCGGAAGGCACGATAAACAGTGGGTCCCGGCTGTCATTTGACCATCTATGGCAGTCGTTACGGGTAGACTTCAGATTAATGAAGTACATTACATTGTGTCATTTATCTAAGGGGTAGACAGAAGCCAGAAAGTCTGACAACCAGTCTTACCAATGGGTATCGGGTTGCCCGGGTAACTGGGTTGTGGAGCAACAGGTAGTCGCTCCATGTAAAACACTGGTTCTCAGCTGCATCCGGTTAGACTGGAAGCCGACCCAAACGTAGTTGGGAAAAGGCTAGGCAGATGATGTGTGCATTGTACTATTGCTATCAGCGTGTTCTATTTTTGTCCTACAAAAACTCTCGTCATCAATTATCTGTCCTACCAAGTGTAGCCAAGATCCAAAAATGAATAATTTGTCTTACAATCCTCATCCATTTGGTTGGGCAGCTGCACCAGTTCTTCATCAGGTTTCAGTACATCCAAGATATTGATCTTCCTCTCCATAGCACGAATTTGTATGTTCACTTGAACAACTCCCTCCCCTCTGATACATTGTTCTACCAATGTCTTATGATTCTCCAACTGAAAATTAAAATATATTGGTTACCATAAAAAAGTTAAACAGATGTTTAACAAGTGTTTAATTGGTACTTGAATTCTTTTTAAGCAAGTGTCGTCCAGAAGGCAGCAGGTTAACTTACCAGAATCTGGCAAATTTTACCAATCGAAAAAAATATTGAAGAGTCAGGTTGACATGCATGACGTGCAGTCGCCAGCATGTCAACCTGACTCTTCAATATTTTTTTATTACTAATATCATCATCTGCCTAGCCTTTTCCCAACTATCTTGGGGTCGGCTTCCAGTCATACCGGATGCAGCAAAATGAAAAACATATTTTGCTTTGTTCTACCCTAAAAGGCTCCGAAGCTACTAAACCGATTTGAAAATTCTTTCACTAAGTTAAACTATCTTCAAGTATCATAGCATAGGCACTATTTTGTCCAGGTACGGCCAGTATCTTCCATGGGAAACTACGGGAAACATGTAGTATTCATTTAATTACTTACCATCTTTGCATTTTGAAGCCAAAAGGTGTAATCAGAGAGATCAAAACCAAGTCTCCTTTCCAGCATTGCTCGCAGTCGAGATAAATTAGTTCTTATATCCATTAGTTGAACTATCACCTCATCTGTAATTAAAGCAATCTGATTTATTACCTTTATAAAGGTTAAACATGGCTGAAGTTTTATTCAGTTTTAAGATTGAGAAATTGACTGATATGAAACGCAAAACTAATGTATGTTACAAATAGTGGATTATAATAAATTCGTTAATTTAATGAAAAAGTATTTTATTTATTTAAGTAGTTAGCTTATTTAGTTTTGCAATGGAAAATTTAATATACATAGTGGATAGTAGTATTTTTTTAATTTGTCTAGTCCCTAAAACCCACATTTCAAATATCTGAACTATTATCAGACCTAACTACTTGGAATAATTAATGCTATAATTTTCCTCAACCATAAGTATTCAAAGATTTGAAGTAAAATAAAGTAGAACAAACCGCTGCTTTCCGTGCTCTGCATGGTGTCATCTTCATCGGGAGTATCAGAGAAAACTGCTAGAGGAGTCTGCAATATCTCGCCCCCTGCCTGCATGAGGCCTGGAACATCACAAATAATATATAGAATACTAGCTTCTGTCAGCGGTGTCACCCGCTTCCCAAGGGACCTACTTCCTGTACCCATACAGAATACCTATAGCAGGGATGGCGAACATTTATTGACTTACATGCCAAATTTCTCAAATCAATGACAGTGGTGTGCCTTCAAGAAAATCAAAGACATACAACATAAGGAAAATAGTCATAATCATAATTGTGGAGAGTTTTCCATCGTGACACGGTTGAAGCCTCTAGAAACAACTAGTCGTACCTACATATTGGAAAATACAATATTTAAGATGCAAAATTATGACGTGCCCAAATTAATTTTCTGCATGCCACAGGCACGCGTGCCATTGGTTCGCCATCCCTGACCTATAGCCTATATTACTTAGTAATAGCACGTAATCCCACGTCCATCTAGCTTTCCAATAATTTTTTCATATTTTTTGAGTAGTTGCAGAACAAAAATAATTTTCCTTCTTTATTATATTGGTACAAATTTCGGTCATTATAATGCATAGCAGCCATGACTTTGGGGATAGTAATGGGTAGCTCAAAGTTTATTTGCCTAGCAATGATGGGGCCGTGTCAACAGATTGATAATGTACAGACGACAGCACATCAAGTTACCACAATCTGTCAAAATTCTGCGTTAGATTTTCAACCTTATAACAATAGTGGAAGGTAGATGTTCGATTGATAAAATATGACAGATTGGTATACGTTGACCTGCCGTTGTCAGTACCTGAAGGTCATATTTTTTGGTCCTCTTTTGCTTTCCTGCCTACAACTTATTCAAGGTCATTTTTATTTTTTGTTATTGGACTAATTGCTTCTCATGAAAAAAATATTGGAACTAAATTGCAGTATACCCTGATATGTTGCACAGATCGTTTTGTATATTCATCAAGCTATTTAAGGCTGTGATAAACTTGGAGTTGCTAATGCTTGAGATTTGTGATCAAGTTTCAAGATCTGTATTAAATGTTACATATTTAATTAACTCTATAGAAAACTATCAAGATTACGTTCTCATCAGTTCGCACAGTCAGTCAGACAATATTTAATAAAAAAAATCATTCATACTATATAGAAAAATCTAAGCAGTCAGAATCAGGAAAGATTTTACAAAAAAAAACTATGAATGTAATTTGATAAGTACGTAACATCGCCACAGATAGCAAAATCTAGGTTCTGAAATTATTAAATAACCTTTAATTACTTACCTAAGTCAGTTTCAGTTACATATTGAGGAATAATAGATAGGGGATCCGAAGTTTCCACAGTACTTTCGTCAAATACATCCCCTTGCTCCATTTTGATAGACCGGACATTCAGAAGATCATTTAAGTCCGTCACCTCCATTTTGCGAACACAAACACACACGCCACAGGCAAATTAGTGTCGATAGAACCCAGAAAATATATGTTATCCTAAAATATATTAGAAGTTTTGATGTGATTTGAAAATTTTAGGAAAAGGAAATCACTCGAATGTTCACTTCCGCGTGCGCCAAAATGAAATTATCATAAACAATGACAGAATTTTGTCGGTTTTTGACAGTTCTTCCATATTGTTTGTGGTGTGATATCCGTTTAAAAAATGAAGGACTTTGTAATGCAAAAAGTTATTTTATTTCATTTGTAACTAGCGGTTTCTCGTAGCTTCACGCGCATCTCTGGAGAACTTCTTACCGTACCCGGAAAAATAAAGCCCAAAAAGTGAAGGAGACCCGGAGACAGTACAGTGAAGGAATTTCAAATCGGTTCAGTAGTTTCAGAGCCAGTTCAATGCAAACAAACAATCAAATCTTTCCCCTTTTTTATAACGCTATAGATAATTTAAAATATCAATAAGTTTTCATCCCACAAATTATGTAACGCTATCGTCTTCTTTGCTTACAGCAACGAAGTGCTGAATGATCAACTGATTTAGAGCGCGAAATTCAAAATCAATTAATTATTTTTTTACTTTGTTCAAATTAATTATTCATGGAAACGTTCGATAATTGTTAAGACTTTAGGTCTTAGAGCATTTAGCCAAGAGCAGCCGCCATGAGTATAAATAAATGTATAATATGAAAAAGTCTGCATGAAGCGGTGTCCGGTATATGATTCTCCTGGGATGCACAGCTATCGTTGCTTTATTTATTGTGCCTGCATTACGAGTAGGGAGAAGGTTAAATGCTAAGCAGTTAAACAAAATATCAGAGCAGTGGCAGCGCTAGATTAAATGTGTACTAGGGTGGGTCGATTTTCAATTTTTTTTTGATAAAAATCGTGGGTAGGTCTTAAAAGTTGCGTTATTGTCTTACTATTACAGGAAAAATATTTAAAAAAATATTCGATATAACTTTTAGCCCTCTACCGAGGCTCAAGTAATCAAAAAAATTGGTATTTTCTGCCTATAGTTCAAAAAATACAAAATATTTTGAAAAGATTTTTTTTCTTGTTCTTGTTTTAGNATAAAAATCGTGGGTAGGTCTTAAAAGTTGCGTTATTGTCTTACTATTACAGGAAAAATATTTAAAAAAATATTCGATATAACTTTTAGCCCTCTACCGAGGCTCAAGTAATCAAAAAAATTGGTATTTTCTGCCTATAGTTCAAAAAATACAAAATATTTTGAAAAGATTTTTTTTCTTGTTCTTGTTTTAGTTTGGTCTTATAAAGGCAACTACATCATGCAAAATCAGTTTTCTACATAAT
>NWSH02000305.1:3015554-3035128 GCA_002382865.2 Heliothis virescens | reverse complement strand
ATCTATATACACAATACTATCCCCTGTTAAAGTTCTGGCAGATATTTTTAGAGCACCTTATATGTACTTTTGTGCCAGCGGGGGGTGGGAGGAAGGTCAAGTACAGACGACAGCAGTATACGAATCTATTTTTTTTTTTTTTTATATCGATGGGAAATCATCAGTATGACCCCTCCCGCTGTGGGTGACAGCGGAAGGGAGTGTCAGACTTTTACTGACTAAAACCCACCGTGTTCCTTCGGGAGCCCTTTGTGTGCCAGGGCCGCGGTAACTCTTTCGAACAACCCGCAGCAGTATACGAATCTCTCAAATTTTACTAATCAAACATTAACCTACCCACTATTGTGAAAAGGTTGAAAATCTATTGCTATGATCAGTCTGTACCAATCTATAATTTTATTTTGATAATGTATACTTTATGAAGCAGAGAAATATGTAGGAAAAAAGAGATTATTTTTCAGCACGACGTGAAAACATCGTAAAGAAAAGGGCGCGAGCGGAGCGAGCGCGATTTCTTTTGACAGTTTTAGGTCAAGACACAAAAATGGAAAAAGTGTTCATATAAAAAAAAGGACCGAAGTGAAGCCGATGGCCTGCTATAGCTTGCTTTTTAATTTGCTTGGCAACATCAAAGTTTGCTGTCAATCGGACGTCAAGTAAGACAGATTAAATTTTGACAATCATCCTCTGATCTCCTTCCTGTGTGTCAAATAACTTTATTTCGCTGTATTAAATTGTTGATTACAAGAAGGAAAATAAAGTGTTATTGGTTTATTTATAATCAACTGTAAGCGGTAACCCAATACAACAAAATGATGGTAAGGTTTTCCTCAAAAACGGTATTGTTATAGTGTAAATTAAATGTTTTTCGTACTTCGCCGGGGGGCGTCTCCGTGATTTCGAAATCATTTATTATTTGTTAATTTGTCCACATATGTTTATTATCTAAAGATAATGAATCATTTTCGTAAAGATAAAGAGCATGTGTTGTATTTCTTTGTAAGAATTATTTATTTTTGTGGAGTTTCACGATAATTGGCTTAATGACGTGGATCCATAGTTTTTGTTTTTTTTTTCGCTTGATAGCACAGACGACCTTGTTTGTATTGATGTATATTATTAGTGTGTTAATTTCAATTATAGCTTACATGTCGGTTAGTGTTATTATGTGAACTACTCATAATTTTGCATGTTTTATGATGCAACACACATTCATTGTTTTTGTTATTCCTATTGGAAAAGTTTTTTTTTTAATAAAACCTTTTTATGTCACCTCTGTGGCTGTATCTATGCTTTCTTCAGTTCTGGGAGATACAATAATGATGGTCTACCAGCCTAGTATGGAACTGATAATATTTGCTTTGTTTATCAATCACATCATTACTGTAACTGTGGATTTCAATATGCTATCTATCTGTTAATTTGCATACTAGAGATAGATCTTTAACATTAGATCCATACAAGTAATGTCAAGTTCCTATCTCTAGTTAAAGATAAATTACTGAAATTAGTAGATTGTGATGAAACCTACGGCTGTTCTGAATATTCAATCTATATCAAGTTCTTATTTCTATTAAGCGAAACAACAGATCAATAGAATATTGGAAACGGCCATTAGTATACATAGAGACAATCAAAAACTCCACCAAATAAATCCTAGCAAATGTGAAAAAAAAACTGTTGAAAACAACGAACAAAAAGTAACAAGTTCTTATGTTTTTTAGGACTGCGTAGAAGACACTAACCATGATCCCCTGTCGGCTCCGACTCCTCAAATTCCAGGATCTGCAGACCCTAAACTTGATAAGAAGAAGCCCAATGAAAATGTTTGCTTAGCTGATAACAGCTTGCTGGTGAGTATCATGTTTTGACATGTTTTTATTTTATCATCACTTTAAATCTATACTTAATATTAAAAAGCTGAAGAGTTTGTTTGAAAGCGCTAATCTCAGGAACTACTGGTCCGATTTGAAAAATTCAGTGTTAGATAGCCCATTTATCGAGAAAGTTCCGAAATTTTCTGGGTACACCGAGTAGTTCCCACAGGACACGGGTGAAACCGCTGGCAGAAGCTAGTAATAAATAAAAGACAGTTAGCAACTTTTGAATGCCTGGTTCATATAAAATAACAATTAGTTTTGTCTTCAGATGGTTCTTTTTTTAAAATACGCTCATACAACAAATATCAAAAATGTCTGTACATGCATGAAACTATTAATTTCTTGTTATATGTGTTTTTGTTGAAAAGAAGTGGTGGTTTAAACTAACCAAGTAAGTTATTTTATAAGAGTCTTATGTTAGAGTTTATTGTTACAAATAACAGCAGGTCATGGTACCAAATCTGTCAAATATTACCAATCAAACAACCTACTACTATTGTGATAAGGTTGAAAATCTATTGCAGAAATTTGACAGATTATGGTACCGTTATGTGTACAGACGATAGCATCTCAAGTTACCACAATCTGTCAAATTTCTGCACTCAATTTTCAACCTTATCACAATGGAGATAGGTTAACGTTTGATTAGTAAAATTTGACAGATTTGTATATGTTGACCTGCTGTTGTCTGAACTTAAAATTTGTATTTACAAAGGGAAATTTTGTCAAAAAATAAACAATGTAACAACAGTGTTATATTCAGCTGAAATTGATAAGATAGATAATATTGTTGTAGCTGGAATTTAGGTCTGAATCATTATGTAGGTATGTTTAGGTAAATTCAGTTCCTCATTATCTATGCTAAAATAATGAAGGGGAAACTTTTGTTTGTTAGTTTGTACCCTTAAGGCTCCGATACTACTGCACCGATTTGAAAAATTCTTTCATTGTTGGGATGGAATTATCCCCGAGTAACATAGCTAGACCGAGAGGTGTGGAAACGAGATGGGGAGGCTTTTGCCCAGCAGTGGAACAGTATAGGCCAGCAAAAAAAAAATAATATAGTACAAGTTTTTTTAAAGGTTTTAAAACTAAGTATTTTATTCCTCAGGTGGACATATCAGACGCTTTAAGCGAGAAGGAAAAAGTGAAATTCACAGTGCACACAAAAACAACTCTGCCGGAGTTCCAAAAGTCTGAGTTTATAGTTGTGCGGCAACATGAGGAGTTTGTGTGGCTGCATGACCGGTATGAAGAGAATGAGGAGTACGCTGGATATATTGTAAGTGGAGAGATTAAATACTAGTTATTTCTGCCGGTTTTGGTCATGTTTGTAAGAAACTTTGTTTTGGTTGCAGATAAAAAGTATGCAATAGGCATGACAAGGTACACAGGACAGGGTACAAAATAAGCAAATCTATTTAGTCCGTAATTTAGATTATTGCAAAATATTGGACACGTATTTTTTGTTTTTAAAAATCTATCAATAATAACAAAGATAATGAGTATCAAAGTTCAGGAGTGGGGGTCCTGACGTCACGCCTATGTCAAAATTGTACGTAGGCGTGACATCACGTGCAATTTCAGCGGTCTATAACTACGTAATTATTTGTTTAGATGAAAAACGAAAAAATACGTATGCAATATTTTTTTATAATCTAAAAGACGGACTAATTAGATTTTTTTAGACGTCATGCCTATTGTCCTTATATCAATTTTCATCTGAATTAGTTCAGCCATGAAAGCTTGACAAATAAACATTATAAAGTCCTTACATAATATATTATATAATACATATTCATGGTATTCGAAGAGCTCTTGGCTAAGTCAAAGCCGCGCGGATCGATCGATCATAAGGTTAAGCAACGCTTGACGCGGTCCGTGGAAGGGTGACCATCTTGTCATAACGATTCTTCCGTGTTTCGGAAGCACGATAAATTGTGGTCCCGGCTGTCATTTGAACATCTTTGACAGTCGTTACGGGAAGTCAGAAGCCAGAAAGTCTGACAACCAGTCTTACTAAGGAGTATCAGGTTGCCCGGGTAACTGGGTTGTGGAGGTCAGACAGGCAGTCGCTCCATGTAAAACACTGGTTCATAGCTGTATCCGGTTAGACTGGAAGCCGACCCCAATATAGTTGGGAAAAGGCTAGGCAGATGATGATGATATTCATGGTATTCAATAAGTTCGAAAATCAATATATTTGCATTCATGTCCGAACCATTTAAAAATGTGCAATCTACCAAAGTGGCTCACTTAAGAAAAAATGAACACTTCTTCGTTCTTTCGGCCATTGGAAGACCCATTATTTTTTTAAGGCGTATTCTTTCGCGCTAATGAGTAATTTTTTGTTTAGATTTTTTCAAACGCCGAAAAGAATTTTTCATATCTCATGCAATTTTTAGGGTTCCGTACCTAAAGGGTAAAACGGAACCCTATTACTAAGACTTCGTTGTCTGTCTGTCTGTCTCCATGCTGTATCTCACTAACCGTGATAGCTAGAAAGCTGAAATTTTCACAAATGATGTATTTCTGTTGTCGCTATAACAACAAATACAGTAGGACCTCTTTAATCCGAACCCCCTCTAATCCGAACACCTCTGTAATCCGAACCCCCGACCCGAGTCCGCGCAGTCTCGCTCTCGCCCGCCAGCCGCTTAAATACATGTCTTGAATGGGCTGATCAAGTGGATATTCCTTTGCCAGAAAAAATGCTTTTACGTAAATTACGAGACAAAGCTTTTTATTTGTCATTAAACACCACACGACAAACCAAAATACTGGATTTCTTCAAAAATATTGAATAAAATATGTAACGTTTATAGATGAATACAAATATTGTATTATGTATGTACCTATTATGTTGTTTTATTCACAAAAAATACCCTTATCATCTATACCCCTATAATCCGAACGCTCCACTAATCCGAACGGGGGCAAAATTTTCAGAGTTCGGATTAAAGAGGTCCTACTGTACTAAAAATTTTAAAAAATAAAGTATTAAGCCTGTTGATTTATATTAATTAATTGCAAAATACTAGCAGCGCCATCTATTAGAAATAATGTGCAACTTAAGTAACTTACACTTGACTATTCCAATTGTACTTTTTTCATAGATAATGGTACGGAACCCTTCGTGCGCGAGTTCAACTCGCACTTGGCCGGTTTTTCATTGTCATTTCATATCAATCTAATAATATATGAATAATACTAATAACCTATGAAATATCTACAAGATACCGCCGGCGCCTCCCCGGCCGGACTTCGACGCGTCTCGGGAGAAACTCCAGCGGCTCGGCGAGGGAGAGGGCGCCCTCACCCGCGAGGAGTTCCTCAAGATGAAGGAGGAACTTGAAGAGTGAGTGACCAATATGTATTTTGATTATTTTTTTAGGGTTCCGCACCCAAAGGGTAAAACGGGACCCTATTACTAAGACTTCGTTGTCTGTCTGTCTGTCTGTCTCCAGGCTGTATCTCATTAACCCCGATAGCTAGAAAGCTGAAATTTTCACAAATAAATTATGTATTTCCGTTGCCGTTATAACAACAAATACTAAAAATAAAAAATATTCAGGGGGTCCCCATACAATAAATGTGTGAAACCGCAAATTATTCATATATAATGGTACGGAACCCGTCATGCACGAGTCCAACTCGCACTTGGACGGTTTTTCATTCTTGATCGTATCTACAAAATAGCTCAGCATCATGCTCTTTCTGCCCTTATTCCAATTTATTTGTAGTCGACGCAGCATGTTTTCTTCTTCCATACTCTTCTATCTGCTATTTATCTTCTATCTTAAATCACAAGCATATCGTCTTTCACACAATCCATTCATCGTTTATTCGATCGTCTCCTTCTGCAATATCCATCCACATTCATGCTCAAAACCTTCCTCACAACTTGATCCTCATTCCTTCGCATGCCATGTTTCCGCATAATTCAAAATAGCTCAGCAAATATATTATTTTTTCTTCCAGTGAATATCTAGCAACGTTCAAGAAGACGGTGGCGATGCACGAAGTATTCCTGCAGCGTCTCGCCGCCCATCCCGTTTTTAGGAACGACTCACACCTGCGCGTGTTCTTGGAGTACGAACAGGATTTGTGCGCCAAGCCTAGAGGGAGGATGGACCTTATTGGTGGATTGGTAAGATATCTTATTTAATGTTATTATGTGAAAGTAACTCTGTTTGTCTGTGTGTCTGTCGTGTTTTCATGCCAAAAATAAATTTAAATAAATTTTGGTATGCAGTCGAAGTCGACTCAAGTCAAGTCTGAGAAATTCCATAGGCAAATTATTATCCGAGTGCGGAAAATAGTTCTCTCGGGATGCGGGTGTGGGGTATTTTTTATAATCATTTTGGGAGAGATATTCAAACTTTATTTTTTTTTACGGAAAATACTTCGTACATCCCGGTAAAAGTAGCCTATTACCGATACCGTCTCTAGAGCACAATTTTATCTGCATCCCAAATTTTACGCTTATCGGTGCAGCTGTAGCATAAAAGCATTTTAAACAAATGAAGAGACTTAAAAAAATCGAAAATTTTCGACCTCCCAAAACTATATCCATCTACTGATGCCTCAAAATGGTCACATAATATTGTGTGAGATTTGCACAAAAGCCAAAAAAAGTGCCAAAAAAATTGACGAGAAAAATACACAGAACGCCTAGGCGGATGATCATCTGAAGCTAATCTATATAATATTATAAAGCTGAATTGTTTGTTTGAACGCGCTAATCTCAGGAACTACTGGTCCGATTTGAAAAATTCTTTCAGTGTTAGATAGACCATTTATCGAGGAAGGCTAGAGGCTACTTTTTATCCGGGTGCGCCGAGTAGTTCCCACGGGACGCGGGTGAAACCGCTGGCAGAAGCTAGTATTTAATATTTTCCTTAAAAATCCCTTTATAGATGCGTTCAATGACGACAACGACAGATGAGATATACTTGGGTGCGACCGTGCGAGACGTCAACGATTTCTTTGAGCAAGAGACCACGTTTCTTCAAGAGTACTACTCGCACCTTAAGGAGGCTGTCGTTAAAGTTGATCGGATGACTACTAAGCATAAAGGTAGGTGTTTTGCATTTTGAATATTATAAGAAAAGTAATGTAAATGAATCGAAAAAAAACCGGCCAAGTGCGTGTTGGACTCGCGCATGAAGGGTTCCGTACCCCATCCCTCTTAATTTTTTTTTTTCATTTTTAGTAATTGTTGTTATAGCGGCAACAGAAATACATCTTTTGTGAAAATTTCAGCTTTCTAGCTATCACGGTTAGTGAGATAGAGCGTGGAGACAGACAGACAGACGGACAGACAGACAGACAGACAGACGGACAGACAGACAGACAACGAAGTCTTAGTAATAGAGTCCCGTTTTACCCTTTGGGTACGGAATCCTAATTAAGGAATAATATTGGCGTATTGCGGCCGTTTCCAATAACCTATCTAACTCTGGATTTGCTTACCAGTGATAGAAATTTGACATTACTTGTATGGGGCTAATGTCAAAATCCTATCACTAGTAAGCAAATCCAGAGATAGACAGAATATTGATTTCCGCAGTTAGCCAATTGTCGACCACGGTGGCTGTTCTCATTAAAGGAGATCGGCCAGCTGCGCAGGACATATTATAGTGCACAAGTAAGCATTTCCGTAAACACAGGTGCACTCCCTATTCCCTCACTCTCATAGCGCGATGGGACGGCAATCCGACACCACCGGAGAGAGATCAGGCGCAAGACCGATATTAACGTGCTCTCCGATGCACGGGTGTATCAATCACCAACTTCCAGACTGCAAGTGCACCTGTGTCTGCACCATAATAAGATGTGTTGCGCAGCTGGCTGATCTCCTTCGAGATCAGTCGCCAGGGCTGATAATCGGCCTGGACGCCATTATACAACCAATTGTTCTAAAATCGGTATACTTAATTGTTCAGAGGTAGCAGACGCCCACATCAGACTATCGTCTTGCATCACGCAGTTAGCCACGCGAGAACAGCCACCCACTGAGAGGTTCCTCACGAGAGCGGCCGAGACCTTCGACAAGTGCAGGGTGAGTTAAACTTCACACAGGTTCCTGATCAAGTCATAGATAGCTATCCAACAGATAGCGCTTTAGATTCTTTATTAAAATTTTGACTACTTTAGAAAAGTATTCATCATCTGCCTAGCCTTTTTCCAACTATGTTGGGGTCGGCTTCCAGTCTAACCGGATGCAGCTGAGAACCAGTGTTTTACATGGAGCACTAGTCATGGTCTGATCTCCACAATCCAGTTACCCGGGCAACCCGATACCTATCGGTAAGACTGGTTGTCAGACTTTCTGGCTTCTGACTACATGTAACGACTGCCAAAGATGGTCAAATGATAGGTGTAAAATCATTGCCAGGAGTTAGTTATATTATAATTTCAATGATTTGTTCACAGAAAATCGAAGGTCGTATGGCGTCAGACCAAGATCTGAAACTGGCTGATACTCTGAGATATTACATGAGAGACGCCCACGCTGCTAAAGCCGTACTCGTCAGGAGACTCAGGTATGGAACCTTTTAGAACTTTCTAGATATAGCCCAGCGTGTGTGTCCAATAAAAATTGCAGTAAAATACAGACCTTGGTCAGCGGTTTCACTTGCATGCCATGGAAAATACTCGGTGCACCCGGTTAAAATAGTCTTCCTCTATAAATGGGCTATTTAACACTGCACGCAAGACGCCTCCAACCCCGACTGGTGGGATCACTTGAAAGACCGGGAGGTATGGAAACGACCCCATCTCGTTTCCACACCTCCCGGTCTATCAAGTGTTTTCAAAACATTATTTCAGTGTTAGATAACCCATTTATTGAGGAACTTTTGGTTTATCCGTATAGTACACTAACCATTTTCCCGCAGTTTCACTCGCATCCCGTGGGAATTACTGCCCGTACCCGGATAAAATATAGCCTATGTCACTCGTGGATAGCTTTCGAATGGTGAAAGAATTTTTAAAATCGGTCCAGTAGTTTTTGAGCCTATTCATTACAACCAAACAAAGTTTTCCTCTTTATAATATTAGTATAGATATTTCTTACATGTTTTGTTACAGATGTTTGGCAGCATATGAAGCAGCCAACAGGAATCTTGAGAAGGCAAGAGCCAAGAACAAGGATGTGCATGCGGTGAGTAATATTTTAAATAATAATTAACCAAACTAACAATATAACAAAAAAAAAACAAAATCTTTCATGTATTGAGGTAATTCTACCATGTGTTGAGGTAATACTACCAAAGTAATGACGCAATTCTATCAAAGTACTAACGTAATTCTACCAATTTTCATGTTTTATTTTTATTAAAAATATTCACATTTCTCTAAAATTATATTTTCACGTGTGTGGTGATTTTCAATCTATTTGTGTTCACTGTTTTTATGATTGGTACATATTGAGCCAACTAATAAATTAAATAACGTTAAGTATCATAGAAAAAGTAATGAGCTGTTTCCTGAATTTTTAACCTATCTCCATACCAAATTTCATCTCAATCGCTTCAGCCGTTACACGATGAAAGTTTTACTCAATTTCACTTTTGACAGCCAGACGATTTGAATGAAATTTGGAAAACAGATAGTCTAGAGCCTAAAAAAGGTCTTAGGGNTAGGGATATTATACAAAACACAAACAAACACTAATACAACAATTTCTACATACATACAAACATACTTTTACTCATAATAAGCGTGTTTACCTCTTGTACTTCCAAAGGCTGCGTTTTACATAGAAATGTATGATCAAACGTTTGTGACAAGATTGGTACATATTGGGCCAACAATTGTTACTTATTACGAGGGAACTATTTCCCACACCCGGACAAAAAGAGCTTATGGGTCATGGCACATTGTACCGGCACGGTCACGGCACAGCAAATAACGTGTCATTTAAATTTGAACATTAAATTGTATGACGTATGATATATTTCATAACAACGTGAGTTGTTAGATAGGAAACCGACAGCCCGCCGCTGGCATTTTTGTATTGACGTTATGAAATATATCATACGTCATACGATTTAATGTTCAAATTTAAATGACACGTTATTTGCTGTGCCGTGACCGTGCCGGTACAATGTGCCATGACCCATAAGCTCTTTTTGTCCGGGTGTGGGAAATAGTTCCCTCGTAATAAGTAACAATTGTTGGCCCAATATGTACCAATCTTGTCACAAACGTTTGATCATACATTTCTATGTAAAACGCAGCCTTTGGAAGTACAAGAGGTAAACACGCTTATTATGAGTAAAAGTATGTTTGTATGTATGTAGAAATTGTTGTATTAGTGTTTGTTTGTGTTTTGTATAATATCCCTATACTATCTATACATATAATAAAACAGTCGTGTCTGTACATTAAATAGTTTTACAAAACAAAATATGTCGGGTTATTAAAAAGTGAAAAAATAGTAGGAATTCGAAAAAAAAATCTGTCTGTTTGTATGTTTGTCTGTTTGCACACGCTAATCTCAGGATCCACTGGACGGATTTTGATGAAACTTGGCAGACATGTAGCTTATACAGGGTTACTTGTAACTCGACGTATATCCGGAAGGAGGTGATAGAAGGGCCCAAGAGCAACAAATTAAGCCACTCTTACCTCTGAGCAAAGTTCAGTGGTTTCAGAGATATTGAAAACTTCGGATTTTTGGAAATTTACCCAAAATTCGACATTCAAGCTTAGATCTTTTTGGCCATTATTACACCATTTGAAAACCTTCTGACTAATCCTCTCAAGCTTACGCACTTTTCTGCCTCATAGAACAGCTTAACGATGTCGAAATCTAACAGTATTGGATTTGGTAGCGTCGATTTTATACATGGACGATTTAGTTATGGGCGCAAATTAGTAAGACACATGCAAAACAAAAATTGCGAAAATCTCGGAAACCACTGAACTTTGGTCAGAGGTAAGAGTGGCTTAATTTGTTGCTTTTGGGCCATTCTATTACCTCCTTCGGGATATACGTCGAATTACAAGTAACCTTGTATATCAGAATGACATATAGGCTACTTTTTATCCGGGTACGGGAAATAGTTCCCTTGGGAAGCGGGCGAAGCCGCTGGCAGAAGCTAGTTAAAGAGCATATTTTATTAAAAATTATTGTAAAAATTAGAGAGCTAGACATTTTTTTAGTGATCCATCCCGGCTTCGCACCAATAATTATATACCTATACCTACCCATCCTTCCTTCCTTTATATAGTAATAGTAGCTAGTCCTAGCCGATTGTCAGCCATGGCGGCTGTTCTCATACAAGGAGATCAGCCAGCTGCNAATATCGATAAACACAAATCTCACCTCTGAATCGTTAGAGTTGTCGAGTTTGGCCCTCGGCGAAGATTTCGAACTGTTTCGTTTGCGGCCTTTCTTCTCTAGTTGCGATTCGTCTTTGTACAGCGAAAGGTCCACTGTAGACATCAGATTGTCTAGTTGTAATTTTACAGTAGAATTTAGCGAATATTGAAATATAAGTATGCAGGAAAACATATTCACGTCGAACCACACTTAAAAGTAATACAGAGAATACAATATTTGTAATAGTAACGGTTTCGAGACTGATTATCGGCTACGGCAGCTATTCTATAAGGAGATCAGCCAGCTGCGCAGGATATATTATAGTGCACAAGCATTTGCGCAGACACAGGTGCACTCCCTATTCCCTCACTCTCATAACCCGATGGGACGACTAGAATATAAATTTTACAACCAGCCTGACTGACGACCATTCCCAATAATCTATCTATCTTTTATTTTGCTAACTAGAGATAGGAATATGCTAATTACGTTGTATGGAACCGATGTCAAAATTCTATCTCTAGTAAGCGAATCAACAGAAAGATCGTATGTTGGAAACGATTGTAAGGGATATTGTGTTGCCTGGACTTGAAGAAGGCAGTACTTTGCTGCATCAGGGCCCTGATTCACTTTCTTAAACTTAAGCAACAACCAATTGTCACTACAATGAGACCCAATTACAACTCCAATACGATTGAAGCGTTATTGGTTATTCTGTTACTCTGTCTGTTGTCTGTCAAATTGAATAAANCCTGGGGCCTGAGTCTGTTTCTTAAACTTAAGCAACAATCAATTGTCACCACAGTGAGACCCAATTACAACTCCAATACGATTGAAGCGTTATTGGTTATTCTGCAAATTGAATAAAAATCGTACTCGTAATGTACTTTCAGATGACAGATGACATTGCAGATGACATACCAATGGCATGTCATTGGAAAACGATTGGTCTTTTAATAGTAACAGAATAACCGATAAGGCTAAAACTGCTATTGCCATACAATTTTCATTGAATTTTCATACGAGTGACACACAATTGTAGTTAAGGAATCAGGGCCCTGGTTGGAACGGAAGCCGACCCAACATAGTTGGGAAAGGCAAAATGCTTTTTTATTAACATTTTTTTAGGTAATGCTAATTCTTGTTAAATAGTTGTTTTATTTTGTGTATTTTTTATTTTAATATCTGGGGGCATGGAAGTGCCAAAATGAGCCAAGTAAAGTGCAACAGGGCTATGCTTACCTACTTTTTCTAGAAGCGTTTCGTTGTATTTTTGAACCTTTTTGTTTTTCATTATAGTGATTTCTATTGAGTGTATGCTTGTAGTATACGAATAGTTACGTATAAATAACTTAAATTATATAAACAATATTAATGTATAAAAAAATATATATTGCTATTGTTTTTTTTTAAGAATTCCCAAAAAGCTGTTTTCATGTTACAAATATGCTAACAAATAAATGACGTCACTAGGCGGAGCAAGCTCAAGCGGACGCGTGCGCACGTTTCGAACAACTGTCCGCGCGCGCCAGGGAAGAGATCATAGACTTCCGTACTCGGCGAGTCGCCGCTTTTAAAAAGAGGTAATTATTCTATAGTATATAATGGCGTCCAAGACCGATTGTCGGTCACGGCGGCTGTTCTCATATAAGGAGATCAGCCAGCTGCGCAGGACATATTATAGTGCACAAGCATTTGCGCAGACACAGGTGCACTCCCTATTCCCTCACTCTCATAACCCGATGGGACGGCAATCCGACACCACCGGAGAGAGATCAAGCGCAAGACCGACATTAACGTGCTCTCCGATGCACGGGTGTATCAATCACCAACTTCCAACTCCGGGCTTTCAGTGAAAGTTTCTAAAACCCACAAAGCGATTTCGGCCCGACCCGGAAATCGACTATATGACAACTAGACCAACGAGGCAATTATGTTGTGTATTCCTAAATCAGTCGGAACTTATTCATTTGTATATTTCTTCCAGCCTCCTGGACCTAGCTGAATTGGAGATTAAGCACGCTAGATCCCAACAGGAATTATTTAGGAAATCTCTCCAGGTTCTAAAGGAATGCTAAAAATACATAAATGTATGTTAATGTATACTTATTATATACTTTGTATTCCATGAGATTCATGAACTGAAGGACTGGGCTGACTAAAGTAATCGAGTCTGTAAATAATCGATTATTTTACAATCGATGTTCAATCGAGAATGTCGTAATGAATAATCCAGTGATCTTTCGATTATTTTACAATCGATATGGAATCGAGAATGCACCTCATAGTAATGAATAATCCAATAATCTTTGAATTATTTTGCTATCGATATGGAATCGAGGATGTATCCGATAGTAATGAATAATGCAAAGATCTCTCGATTATTTTACAATCGATAGGTATTCAATCGAGAATGCATCGCAATGAATAACCCAGTGATCTCTTGATTATTAACTGATTTTTAACCGAGTTTCGAATATTATGTAATCGATTTGCAATAAATCGATGTCTTGTGATGGAATGATAATCGAGTGATCTTTTCGATTATTTCTCGATATCGATTTTAGTCTCGAGTAATGGATTTCAAATTAATGTTTGATTCGATTTGAACGAATATTCGTCTGTATATTTAAAATATTGCTGGAATCGATTTGATTATAAAATAAATATCGATTAATATCAAGTATTACAATATATTCAGTCCAGTCCGAGAGTGATTTTTTTAAATATTATTTTTAATATTAATTATTCAAACTTTTACGAATAAACTATGAGTCATTAGAAAGGTTTTTGCAAATTTATCGTTGTATGTAGTAAATTGAGTAAATTCAGTTTTTTTTTGTCAGACTGAGCAAAATATCCATAAAAATGTATCGTAAAAATATTTTATTATTTTTTCCATCTAGAGTATAGTCTATGTAGATTAAATTATAAATTACAGGATTTATTAAAATAATGGTCAGTTTCAAAGGTTCCAGATAAAGTTGTAGATACCTAACTGACAGATAATGCAATGGAAATGTTTTTAATGTTGACTACTTTTCTATGGTATAGACGACAGCACATCAAGTTACCACAATCTGTCAAATTTCTGCGATTAATTTTCAACCTTATCACAATAGTGGAAGGTAGATGTTTGATTGGTTAAATTTGACAGATTGGTATACGTTGACCTGCCGTTGTCTGTACTATCTATCAGATAGCTATCTAGAACTTTGTCTGGAACCTGTGAAACTGGCCCTTAATATTTTTTTTTACTTCTCGGTAATAAATAGCATTTTTTCCATTCATTTATGCATTTTAGTTAGAGACTGTATTTTTTCAATACGTTGTCTAGTAAAAGTATATTTTTCATTCTGGCAACACAGGAAATTCTAATCTAAGATTAGTCGAGTCGTTTTTTTATGTGCGGTGCAAATATTTTTACTGTTTTTTATTATTATGTTTAAAATATAATTAGAAACGTGAAACGTGGACCAAATTAGTTTTGTTGCTTTATAATGCTTTTTTATGCACTCCCTTATTATAGGGTACTAAAAATCAAAATGGCGGGTCCCTTTTTTAAGTCCCAAACAGTAGGTCAGCCTATTCGAATCTGTCAAATTTTACCAATCGAACATTAACCTTCCACTATTGTGATAAGGTTGAAAATCTATTGAAGAAATTTGACAGATTGAGGTAGGTTGATGTGCTGGTGTATGTACAGATCAATGTGGTCTACTCTCGAATTAAAAGTTTAATCATGTTTATTAATCACAAAATCATGACGACAAAAAGTTTGGCGCGAACCATACATACCTTGTTTTGCTCTATAAAAGTTTCTAAAAATTGGCTAGAGGCTCGTTTAAATTACTATAAATTATGTATTTTAGTATTTCAGTACATATATAATAAAATATTAAAAACCTTTTTCACCACTACTGAAAGCTAGCCATACTTGTGTGTGCATAAATGCAGTAGCACCTTGCCATCGTTCCTATTTTAGACGTATAATAGGCGTTAGTGTAACCGGTGGATCCGTTGTGTTCAGGCAATGTATTACGCTACAAAATTGCGAAGGTTTGAAAGTTGCTAGTGCATTAATGTCCGCGTGTGCATATTGTCTTTGTATGTGTGCTCTCGAGAGCGCTCAATAGTGGTCGAGTCGCCGAGTCATACAAAGACAATGTGAATGTAACGACAGCAAATCAACCAACCTCAATCTATCAAATTTCTGCAAACTATTTTCAACCTTATCACAATACAATACTGGAAGGTTAATGTTCGATTGGTAAAATTTGACAGTATGTTGGACTGCTGTAGTCTGTATAATCAACAGCAAGTCAGTGTACACAAGGCTGTCGAATTTCTTCAATAGATTTTCAACCTTATCACAATAGTGGAAGGTTAATGTTCGATTGCTAAAATTTTACAGATGTGAGTAGGTTGTACTGCTGCGTCTGTTTTATACAGGGTTACTTGTAATTCGACATATATCCACCATACACATATATTTGCGCCCGCACTTAGTAAGACACATACAAAACAAAAATGCGGAAATCTCGGAAACCACTGAACTTTGCTCAGAGGTAAGAGTGGCTTAATTTGTTGCTCTCGGGCCCTTGTATCACCTCCTTCCCGATATACGTCGAGTTATAAGTAACCCTGTATTCACAAGAATGGCTCACTTTCGTGATATATAACGTCTATACTTATCTGATGGTCGTGGAACTGAGTGCTGATCCCGAGTTTTACAAGTTTACATTCTCGAAACGTAATTGTATCACAACTGAATTGAAGAGTCGTATGTTACAACGCTTGATATGAATATTTCCCTTTCCTTCGTTTTGCTGGTTAATAACGTTTACTATTTCACGAGTGAGCGCGTTTATTATACGACCAAAAGCCGATGACAGGTTTATTAAATAAACAGTTCTCAAAATAAATGCTACGTAATTAAGTTGTATATTAATTTATGCATCGAAAAACTTGCAAAATTCGGAAAAGTTACTCTGGTCGTTTTTTATTTCAAAATGGTACTGAATATTTTCCATGTTTTATTTTTATTATTTAAAACAAAAATCATCCTATTCGATGTTAAGTTTTAACTAAATCACTTGTTTTGGCTATGCAATTAAATAGGTACATTATTTTGGAGCGACTGTATTGATTTCAGGCAAGATTATGCAAGAAATATTGGTAAGAACAACTTTGATAATTCTTTATTTAGAATAATTCCGACATTTTGACAGTTTCTTGCAACATAGTTCGAGTTTCTTGCATCACAGTCCGAGTTTCTTGCATCACTGCCCGAGCTTCTTGTATCACAGTCCGAGTTGCTTGCATCGTAAAACTTTTTTTTCGGGTAGGTGTGTAAAAACTAACTACACATCTCTAGTGGCTTAATTTTATTTAAATTAAAAATAACACTTTTTATATAATTATTTTAATGAAAAAGTTAACCTAAAGAGTCACTTCATAAGTACTTACGTTAGTAGCACTCTTATGAAACATTGGCACTAAGAAAACCACCTGTCAGTTCACCACAACACTTTTCACTGACTTGCTACACTGATACTATAGTTCCTAACTATGTCGCAACTTGCCGAGATCCTGTCCATCCAGAAGACTTTGGAGGAGAGCTTCAACAAGAAGATGAATGAGTTGGGAGCTCAGATCCAGAGTGTTGGAACTGCCAAGGATACTGTGGCTAAGGTGGCTGAGGAGTTTCGGACCTTCAGAGAGCTCATCTACAGTATGCTTGGCTTGCTCAGAAAGCAGATTCACGAGTGTGCGATGCAGTTGGATGGGATGGAGACAAGGCACCGACGTAAGGCTTTGCTTTTCCAAGGGCTCCCTGAAGCTGAGAAAGAGGATTGCAGTGCTGCCATTTTGGACATTCTCACTGGCAAGTTGGCACTCCGGAGTATAACAGCATCATCAATAAAAGTGGCCCACAGACTCGGTAATCCCAGTAATGACCATGCAAGACCTATTCTCGTCAAGTTTGCTTCCCTGGATGTAAAGGCGGAGATATGGAGGGCAAAATCTGGGTTGAAGGGCACCAAGATTTCAGTGAAGGAGTTCCTAACAAAGGACAGGCAATCCATCTTTAGTAGAGCTCGTCAACATTTTGGTATGCGGTCTTGCTGGACTCAAGACGGCGTCATTATTATTAAAGCTGTGGATGGGAGCAGGCATAAGGTGACTACGTCTGGTGAACTGAATCCGCTGCTCGTGAAGTTCCCTAAGACGTCCAGTGCCTCGATCGATGCCAGGGGAGTCTCTGCAAAGGTTTAGTTAAAGTTAGTAGTAAGTAATATTTGAAATCCAATTGATAAGTCGCAATAGTAATAGTTACTTACCATAGTGATTGACTCAACATTTGAAGGCGGATTTCACGACTATGAACTGCAAAATGTCTCTTTTTTACGCAGTATACTTTAAATTATTTTTCTTCTCGAATTCTATTGTTCACCCTCATTGTCATTCATAATTAAAACTATAAAAGCTAAATTATAAAGGGTAATATTATGCTGATCTTATTTTGTCATTAAAAATCGTGTTTAAACGTCATTGTCAATGTCAGAATATCAATCACTTGGTTGTCATAATAATATTTAGAAGTGTTCCGAATTGTATTTCATTCATTGAGGTTCCGAAGTTTGCTTACTTAACATATACATTAGGTTCATATAAAAAGTGTTTGTTATTATTTGCTTTGGTTGATTTGTATTTGTCCTTATCATATTTTATGTTAAGTGTGAACTGGCGGGTGGAGTGAAATTGAGTAGTAGTTAATATATATAGTTAAATAGTAGCTTATATATAGTTACGTTATATAAATAACTTATTTTATATATTTATATTTATTTATTACTATAATTATGTATTCAGATAATGATAGTTTTTATTCTGCAAATAGGTCCTCTGCGTCTAGTAATGATAGTTTTAGTTCTCTGACAGATACTCTCGGAGATATTTTGCGCATTCAGTTCAATCACACAATTGGCAATACCTTTAATGTGTGTCATATTAATGCACAAAGTATTCCCAGTCACTACAGTGAATTGTATGAAACATTTGCTAACAATAACGTGCATGCCATCTTGATTTCTGAGAGCTGGCTTAAGCCTAATTTGTTATCAACCTCTTACTCTCTTCCTGGTTTTGTTCTCATCCGAAATGATCGTCTTGAGAAAAGAGGAGGTGGTGTGGCAATATACCTTAGAAGTGAATTTCAGCATAGAATTTTGGCAACTTCTGCTGGTTCGTCAGGAACTGCAGAATTTTTATTTTTAGAGGTTTCCGTTAGAGGAATTAAGACAGTGGTTGGAGTCGTGTATTGCCCCCCCTCTGCAGACTACTTCACCAAATTCGAATTGGTTTTAGAATCCTTGGGTTCTGAATATGAGCACTACGTCATCATGGGTGATTTTAATACGAACCTCCTTGCACCTCATTCCCCACGATCCCGTAAACTCTTACACATTGCTGATTCAGTTGGGCTAAGTATCCTACCTCTTCAAGGCACCCATCATTGCTCAACTGGCGATGATACTTGGTTAGACCTCATCCTTACCTCTAATCCTTCCCTTGTGTCCTCTCATGGTCAACATAGTGCTTCTGGTTTCTCTCATCACGACCTCATTTTCCTCTCCTATAACCTAAAACCTCCCAAATCCAAACCCAAGGTATTGCACAGGCGTTGCTTTTCGCGAATGGACGTGGAGAAATTACATAAAGATGCCTCAGATATTGACTGGACACCTCTTATTGAAGCGGTCACGGTTGACGAAAAGGTTGCCATATTTAATACCGAGGTGAATAGGTTGTATGATATTCATGCTCCGATTAAAAGAGTTAAGCTGAAACGACCGCCAGCACCTTGGATGACGAGGTTAATAAAAATGGCCATGAGAAGAAGAGATCGCGCTTTTAGAAAATACAAGAAAGTTCGTACGGGTGAAAACTGGGAGCTTTTCAGGGTCGCTAGGAATCGGTGTAATCAGATGATACGTAACGCTAAACGCCGCCATATATTTGCTCATGTGTCATCATCTTCTTCTGCCGATATCTGGAAGTTCTTAGGAACTATAGGTATTGGTAAATCGCAGAATGTAGACTTTCCTAACACGATTGATTTAAACGATTTAAATCGTCATTTCAGTGCGGTACCCCTTTTGGATCTTCGTATCAGATCGGATACTATCAACTATATATCTAGTCTACCGCGACCCAGTATAGAACCTTTTCTTTTTTTACCAATCAGCGAAGAAGAGACAAAAAAGATAATCCTTTCCATCAAATCCAAAGCAGTTGGTTATGACAACATAAGTCGTGATATGATTGTTACTATAATTGATCAAATGCTTTCTGTA
>NWSH02000305.1:2973496-3001529 GCA_002382865.2 Heliothis virescens | reverse complement strand
GAAAATCTATTGCAGAAATTTGACAGATTGTGGTAACTTGATGTGCTGTCGTCTGTACTAAAAACTAAGTAAAATCAAAGTACCCATATTTCGATGTAAAAAAGAACTCTTTCACACTGTTATTAAGAACGATTATTTCTGTATTTTTTTACGTTCAATGCATTTCGTTACTATAAAAGTCAAACATTTTTGAAGCAGTAGTAATATTTTAATACATATTCTGGTTATACATTTCTGAACGAAGCTATTAATGTATAGACTTGTATTATTGTCCGTATGTTGGAATAGAGTCGAAAACATATTGAATTTCAATTCCAATTAGGAACTATTTAATATTTATAAACATACTGTCTGTCTGTCTAGCTCTTAATGCCAAAACCACTGAAAGTGCAGACGACACATCAATCTAGCACAATCTGTCAAATTTCTTCAATAAATTTTCAACCTTATCACAATAATGGAAGGTTAATGTTCGATTGGTAAAATTTGACAGATTCGGGTAGGTCGACTTGCTGTCGTGTGTACATGCCTAGAGCCTGAGAAAAGATATATGTTTTTTATCCGGCTGCGGGAAGTAGTATCTACTTCGAGACGCGGGTAAAAGCTAGTTAATATTTACCCGCGGATTATATTTTACATTATAACTACATGTTTTCGACTAAATTCCCCGAATTTACAAAGAGAGGTGCTTATTTTTATATACAAAGAAAGCTATCTCATATTACTGAAAATTATTTAAATATAAACTGACTAAACATTTAATTTTTTATTACAAAAACAATCCGACAGCCGTCTGACATTGTCAGAAATCGTCTGAAGTTCTGACAAATGTTCAGAATTCTGACATTGTTCCCGAGATTCTGAATAGCATTTTTTTTGCTAACATTTTTCTAGTATTTAATGTAGCCTCTTATTCTATTGAATAAATACAGCTTACAAAAATATAGTAATAAATGCANGGAAAGTAGTTCCCTCGGGATAAGGGTAAAACCACTGGCGGAAGCTAGTTTCCTATAATACCCAAAAGGCAGTATTTTACTAAGTTTTAATAATATATTTTTTTATATTTTACAAAGAACTGTTCAAACATTATATTTATGCTGCATATATCAATTTTCCTCAAAATTGCTGTTCCCTTTGGATATATTCATTGGTTACATTTTTATTTTATTCCACTGAAATTAAAAACATTTTCCTGTAGGTTTTTCCAATATTTGTTTGTCCTGCCGGGTCAACAACAAGTCACTCCGATTTTATTTTTATTGATGCATAGAGCTAAATTAAAAACATAGTCTGACAACCAGTCTTACCAAAGGGTATCGGGTTACCCGGGTAACTGGGTTGTGGAGATCAGATAGGCAGTCACTCCATGTGGCGCACTGGTACTCAGCTGCATCCAGTTAGACTGGAAGCCGACCCCAACATAGTTGGGAAAAGGCTAGGCAGATGATGTTTACCGACAGCAAAAACGTTAGTTTTCTCAAAACAACCGTATACTATTTTACATTCAATTCTTAAAGTAAAAAAGCTGCTATATTTTTTTCAAAATGGGCCGTAGTTTACTAAATTGAAATCCGTTACAATATGCAGTCCAGTCAAATAAATAGGCACCTTTTTAAGTGTCAGAAAATTCTAATTTTAGGTTTGAACCAAAAATCTATATAGATTAGATGACAGTAAAGGCCTATTTGGCGACACAGTAGAATAATTTTAGATGACAACGACAAGTAATAATATAACTTAATAGTATTGAAATAATGTTTAGTTTTTAAGGTTTATGTTTTTAAACACAGATAGACCAAAAGGGATGTTATATATTTGATCGCTATGTGTGTTTGTGGCACTGTAGCTCTTAAATGGCTGAACCGATTTAGATGCTGTTTTTACGTGAAAGTTAGGTGTTCCAACGGTGATTTTTAGACTTGTTTCATCAAAATCGGCTCAACCGTTTTAAAGTTATTGTACTGACAAAAGTTCACATTGAAATATCAACCTTAATTAACATACTATTAAGTTATATTTTACTCATCACTTAAAAATGTCGAGTATTTTGTCATTAATATAGAAAAAGGTGCAAAAATCAAGTCCATTATTTATTTTTATTTATTGAGAAATATCCCGAGATTCTTAGTCAACAACTTACGTATGAGAATTAATTTGTTTATTTCATAATAATATAATAATAATACTTTTTTTGATTCAATTTTGAAGCGAAATAGACAAAAAAAACTTTATTGGCTCTAGGAGGTTCTAGATAAAGTTGTAGATAACTATCAAACAGTTGACGCCATAGAAATTTAACTTTGACTACTTTTCTATGGCATTATCTGTCAGATAGCTATCTAGAACCTTATCTGGAACCTCGGAAACTTGGGCCATTTCTTTTATTTTATTAAATTACATTGATCCGTGGTTAGAGAGAGACAGAGTTATACACAGCGTATAGCGCCATCTCTTTCCCGCAATGGAAATATTTTGAAAAAGTTTTCTTTTATAACGCTTCAAAACTTCATCAAAATTGTGATGATAAAACAAGAGAACTAATATTATTAAAGTAAAAATAAATTGACAATAAATAATAATGATAATATAACGAAACAAGTGACTTATTATATAATAACTAAAATATATTGTTTTGTATACTTTATACGGAATTAGATGTATTAATTAAACATCAGACTGTTGGATTTTCAATAAAAACACAAATATCCGAATTGGGAATCTCTTTTTTGGAAAGTCGGTTATAAGTGGTTAATTTTTTTTTTTTTCAAGTGATATTTTTCTAAAAAAATAGTTTTTATGCGATTTTGTACACATACTAATCGTTTTCTGAAATATTACTAGCTTTCAGCGTTTTACGTATAATGGCGTCCTAGCCGATTGTCGGCCATGGCGGCTGTTCTCATATGCGGAGATCAGCCAGCTGCTGCGGACATATTATAGTGTCTGCACATGTCGCTGTGACACAGCTGCACTCCCGGCGCCTCACCAGCATAGCGCGATGGGACGTTTACGTATATTTAAGATTCAAAAGTGGAGTATCCAAATTGCCTTTTTTTAACTTTCATAAGTTTTTATTAAAATTAGTTACTGTAATTGCCTTCCTACAATATATCGCTTGCATATTTGATAAGACTGGCCTTACTATAGTTATTTTGTGTCAAGAGGCCCGTATATAAAACATTATAATTATTTATTTTATTTTATTTTAAATATATTTTTATAGTATATATTTTTTTAATGTATTTTTATATTTCTGTTTTATTGATTCTGGAATTAACAAATCAGATTATGTATAAAGTATACAACAATATATTTATAATAATACAACTTATTTATTATACATTTCACAATAAAAATGAGTTTGTTTGTTTGTTTAATATACAAGATAACAATTAAATGGCTAAATGTAGTGAGACTGCGGAGTTATTACAAAAAAAAAAACATTTTTTATATAATTTCCAATTATTTTAAAATTTTGTGATAATGTTACATTTTGATAGATTTTTTTTGTAATAATTTGTATAAAACGCAAATGGGTTTTAGTTTTTTTTAAACAATTCTTAAGCAAACTTCATAACTTATGCATAAGTAACAAATCTTACCAAAAAAGCAAGCTTAATACATATACAAATTACATGCGGTTGCCTTAAAATAGGGTCAGTTTTTTATTATATTTTGATAAGACTGAAATCGTGAAAAATTTTGTCATTCTTATTTTGAGTCTCAAAGAAATAAGTATACGAGTATTTTGCATACAATATAAGTAGTATATTTTATCATAATTATTCTTAAAAGTCAACGTTTATGTTTACTTTTAATTTCTGACTCATTAATTTTAAACATTAAATTTTTCATTTCATATTTGTGTACCAGACACTTAAACAAAGCTAAATATTCCGACCAACCAATTGTTCTATATATTTTCTTTACATTCACAAAAAACAGCAAAAAATATTTTTTACAATATTTTTTTAAAGATGGCGGACTTACCCTCGCCATAGATAACTGCCGCTAGTCTCACCACAGTCTATGGTACAGACACCATCACATCAACATACCACAATCTGTCAAATTTCTTCAATAGATTTTCAACCTTATCACAATAGTGGAAGGTTAATGTTCGATTGGTAAAATTTGACAGATTCGGGTAAGTTGACCTGCCGGCATATTTATCAGTAACTCGGTTGACGTCAACCGTTGTGTTGAGATTTTTGCTCGAAAATTGCTGTCATGTCCCTGATATTGTATGTAGGTGAAACTTTCTCCTTTCTGCAATTGAAAATTCATATATTTTATTAATTAATTACTTTTTATATAAACTAAGCTTGCTTAGTTGTGAAAGGGATAAAAATCTGTCGAAAATAAATCGAGTATTATTAGCGCCAAACTTAATGGCGGCTCTGGAACGGTGTGCGAAAATCGTTAAGATATCTGTCAGATTCGTGCGAGTATTTATGCTTGGAAGTTAGTTACAGATCGCCGTTAAATTTAGCGAAAACTGTACTTATCGATTTTGGCGATAACGTAACATAATTGTATTTTATATTACAAAATGGATATGGTAATATAGACATGAAAGTTTTTTATATCAATTTCGTAAATAAAATATAATAAAACCCATTTGATATTAGAAACTGGTGCCTGCCTACTCAAATTATAAATTTCGAAAAAATAAATAAAAAATATAAGGCACGTACAGTAACAAAAATAAGAAAAAAAGAGTTGCCAGATCTAAAAAGAAAATTGGTGCAATACTAACCTATAAAGCTACAATAATAGTACACATAAATTTTGTGCAAAAAACTAAATAGTTATAATGTTATGAATTCACAATTTAAAGCCAATTTTACACGAAAATCAAAACAGAAAAGATATAACTACGAGAATGAAGTAACTTGGGAGATATCTTTTATAATTATATTTCTATACTAATATTATAAAGAGGAAAACTTTGTTTGTTTGGTTGTAATGAATAGGCTCAAAAACTACTGGACCGATTTTAAAAATTCTTTCACCATTCGAAAGCAACATTATCCACGAGTGACATAGGCTATATTTTATCCGGGTACGGGCAGTAATTCCCACGGGATGCGAGTGAAACCGCGGGAAAACGGCTATAATTTTATAAAGATATATTTTCTTTATTTTGATACCTTGTAGATATAAACTACATTGGCAGCCAGTTTTATGGGCTATATATAAAATTCTAGATCCGACAGATAAATATGCCATAGTTAGTTTTTAATTTTGTCAAATTTTCTATGTTATAATCTATCAGATAGCTATCTAGAACTTTATCTGGAACCTGTCAAGCTGGCCGTCAATATAGAAAAGTCAACATTGCTTTTTAGGGAGGCAATTTTTTTACCAGAAATTACTAAGAAATATTGTTGTTGGCAATACCAATTTAAAAAAAATATCAATATATATTTTTATTTAAATTGACAATTTATCGATAGAAAAACATATTTTTTCTAATTTTGATATCGAAGATTTTTACCAGATATTTTATATACAATATTTTTGTTGGCAATACCAATTTAGAAATATGAATATATTTTTATTTAAATTGGCAATTTATCGATAGAAATATATATATATATATATATATATATATATATATATATATATATATATATATATATATATATATATATATATATATATATATATATATATATATATATATATATATATATATATATATATATATATATATATATATATATATATATATATATATATATATATATATATATATATATATATATATATATATATATATATATATATATATATATATATATATATATATATATATATATATATATATATATATATATATATATATATATATATATATATATATATATATATATATATATATATATATATATATATATATATATATATATATATATATATATATATATATATATATATATATATATATATATATATATATATATATATATATATATATATATATATATATATATATATATATATATATATATATATATATATATATATATATATATATATATATATATATATATATATATATATATATATATATATATATATATATATATATATATATATATATATATATATATATATATATATATATATATATATATATATATATATATATATATATATATATATATATATATATATATATATATATATATATATATATATATATATATATATATATATATATATATATATATATATATATATATATATATATATATATATATATATATATATATATATATATATATATATATATATATATATATATATATATATATATATATATATATATATATATATATATATATATATATATATATATATATATATATATATATATATATATATATATATATATATATATATATATATATATATATATATATATATATATATATATATATATATATATATATATATATATATATATATATATATATATATATATATATATATATATATATATATATATATATATATATATATATATATATATATATATATATATATATATATATATATATATATATATATATATATATATATATATATATATATATATATATATATATATATATATATATATATATATATATATATATATATATATATATATATATATATATATATATATATATATATATATATATATATATATATATATATATATATATATATATATATATATATATATATATATATATATATATATATATATATATATATATATATATATATATATATATATATATATATATATATGTATATATATTCTAATTTTGATATCGAAGACTTTTTAGAAAATTTATATTTACTTTTTTTAATAATGTATATAAAAGATATCCCCCTTTGCATTATATACAAACTTACCTATCAAACTGACTGGAATCCTGATTGCCCTCGCACCGAAACTCTTTCTCAGGACTAGGAGGCGACGGGATCGATTCCAGATTGTTGCTGCTCTTAGCCAGACTGAATCTCAGCCTCTGACCCAAGTCCACCGTATTCCGTCTCTCAAACTTAGGCAACTCATCTTTTAACCTTTCACAATTTTCAATCTTTTCATCTTTCTCTTTCCTTATCTTTATCCGCGTCAACTGTTCGGGGTTCGAGCGGAAAGATTGCGAAGAATATTTCTCCCGGAGAAAGTTTCTCCGTTCTTCCTTATATTTTTCTATCCGTTCTCTGCTTAATTTCTTGTCACAGTCTAAGGAGATTAAGTTTTTAATATCCGGCCTATCAAATCTTTGTATCAAAGATATTTTGTTCTCTGTGGTCGGAGTTATTATTACTTTATGCTCATGTTCGGTATTCAAATTTAAATCTGGAAGCTTTTTGTTTGACGTTTTGACTTCTAGACTTTTTCTTCTGTCAACGTTTGATTGGTCGTTACCAAATTCTTTAATAAACGCGTTTTCGTCCAATGATCTAGCATTGCATGAGTTTTTAGATAACTTATAAGCTTTTGGTGAGGCCGTGGGAGTTTTGAAATCGATCTTCTTAACTTCCAATATCCGTTTTTCGTCTTTACGTTCTAAGCTCGGGTATTTAATTTCAGCTTTAAACTTGTCGAAGGTAAATGCCGCTTTCTGCTCCGTAGGGCTTTCAAAACGTATAGCTAATTCTCTGACATTCATAGTCTTAAAATTGCCATTTTCAACCGTATCTTTCGTGTTATCGACATCATTAATAAGATCTTTGTCGCAAATTTTGAGAGTGCCAACGTTAATATTTTCGTAATCATTTTGTTTTTCGAACGCTATGTTTTCGTAGTGTCTATCTTCAGGAAGCAACATAGCATTAACTTCATCTATACTCTTTTTGAAGAACTTCACTTGACTGTAAACATCGAGATCGTCATCGAGATTAGTTTCTGTGGGTGTTTCTAGAATGATCAAGTCTTCTAAATCATCAGGTTGACAAGCCTGTTGGGTAGGCAAACTAGCATCAGTCTGAGGCACACTCGCATCTTCAACTATCGACAGATTCTTTTCTAAATCAATATCTTCATAAACCGAGTCCCTATCATTCGTGGGCGTATCTTCAAAATTCTTAGTTTTACTTGGAGATCGGAAAGTGATACTAATAGTAGATTTTAAAGGACTTTTCAAAGGACTGCCGGGGGAACTTTTACTTGTACTAGAAGATTGTAAATTGATATAGTTAGGTCGTGAATAGTTGTAACACTCGTACAACTCATCGGCTTTCGTCAAACTGACATTGGAATAACTCGAAGAGCTTTCGTGTGATGACGTCATAACTTTCATGACGTCATTGTCATCTTTTTTCTTGTCCGTGTGATCGGAGTTGGAGGAGTTAGATACCGCTGATAATCTATTAAGATTTTGATAGCTTATATCGGTAGAATGTAAAGGACTATGTTCTAGACTATCATGTAGGTTTTCAGCAAAATCTTTTAGATTTTCATAATCAGTAGCTTTAAGTTCACATTTTAGGCATTTCTCTTGATCACAATTATTGCAAATTTCGCTTTTAATCTGTATAGTATGTTTGTTTGACTCGCTGATTTCTGAATCACTTTCCAAAGGATCGTAGATAGGTGTAACAGGTGTCAACGGACTAGAATTTATCGTGCTCGTAGTTAAAGTTGAGACAGAATTTTCTGCCGGCCAATCAATTTTGATAAGAGTAGAATGCCCGTCTTTCCCGTGCCAACTGAGTCTGTTAGTTTGTTTGTCTGTGTCTAAGTGCATGCCACTGTATCGAGTTTTGCTCTTGCGCGGGGAGTTGCGTTCTCTGAAAGTGTTAATGTTAAGTTTAAGCGGAAATTTAGATTGTTATTACATTTATGTGGGGTTGTTATGTTTGGTTTGGGGATTTGTTGCATTTTTTTAAATATGTATAAAAATATATCTATACTAATATTATAAAGAGGAAAACTTTGTTTGTTTGGTTGTAATGAATAGGCTCTAAAACTACTGGACCGATTTTAAAAATTCTTTCACCATTCGAAAGCTACATTATCCACGAGTGACATAGGCTATATTTTATCCGGGTACGGGTAGTAATTCCCACGGGATGCGAGTGAAACCGCGGGAAAACGGCTAGTGTATCAAAATATGAATATCCATATTCTTCCATGATATTATCATAGAAGAATATGGAGGAGGTCTATGTCCGGAAACGGATTTCTTATAGGCTGCTATGGATGAATGGATATATTTAAAATCACGCGTAAACAGCTGGACTGATTCCGATAAGTATTTACTTTTTGTAAAACTGAAAAGAAATGCCCAGAAAAAAGTTATTGGCTCTCCGGTTACGGGAAGGTCTCTCGGAATGCGAGTGAACCCGCGGGGAATAGCTAGTATTCTTATATTATAATTTCTTTATAAATTGTAGTAATTCAGCCTCAAGTTTAAGACATTCAATAATAGTCAACTTGACAGCCATTTATCATTTTAATGACAAGATACTGTTGATTTTTAAATACTAATTATAAAATTTGCGTATCNAGATAAGGATTGAGCGTTAATCACCACGCCTGCTCAATGCGGGTTGGTGATTTCAGACTTTTATAGTTTTTTTGCTATGCATATCATTACCTGACAAATTCCTTCTGAATAATTGAAGCAATAGTCATATAAGTAGTTTAGTAGTGTAGTTAGTGTAGTATTTCAATAACAATACTTAGTCTATACTAATATTACAAAGAGATAAAATTGTTTATAAATTTGTTTGTAGGGGGTAATCTCTGAAAGTAGTGAACCGATAAAAAAAAATCACCATTCGAAAGCTACATTATCCACGAGTGACATAGGCTATATTTTATCCGGGTACGGGCAGTAATTCCCACGGGATGCGAGTGAAACCGCAGGAAAACGGCTAGTTAAAAATAAATGCAACAAATCCACAATACATGAATAAATTAAATGAGTTCAAGTGGCTACTCACAATTCTGTATGTTACTGAAAATGTACGATTTTCATAGTAGATATTTATAAATATGTTCGAGTTTTAAAACATGGGTATAACACAAAACATTTGTAGTAAAAATATATAAAATCACAATATATTTCTTTTATTATGTCACCGGAAAATAACAAGATCTGCACATTTATAAATTTCCTAGGAAATTTATAAACTTCCGTAGGATTCTAAACGGGAGATAAATTGTATTATTTTACGTCCTTATTTTCGTAAATTTATCAATTTCCGACGTCACACGGTAAATTTATAAACTAACGGATATCTATTCGTAAGATTCTAAATGGTTTGACCAATCACAGAAGCTCTTTTAAATATACATCTTTGAAATACGTAAAATAACACGCTGCTCTCTGATTGGTCAATGTTCATAGCGGCACTGCTTGTGTCCATAGACTTCAATGGCGGCCGCGAGGAAGGAGAAGTGACATGTGACAGTCAACCAATCAGATCATAGTGCGAGCGTAGTGCTTACTTATTATTTTACGAGTGACTTCAGTAAGTTTATCAATTTACGAAATTGTGAACGTAAAATAATTAAATTTATCTCCAGTTTAGAATCTTACGAAAGTTTATCAATTTACTAGGAAATTTATAAACTTACGGATCTTGTTATTTTCCGGTGACATATAAATACAATGAAATAAATAAAAAAATCTAGAATCCATCAAAAATCGTTTTTTTTTTAAGATTTTTTTTTGTCTGTGGTTTGTGTTGCACCCACTATTTGTTTAGTAAAATAATAGATCAAAAGATATGTATGTAATTGAAATAATATATACGATCAGTCTCACCATATTTCAAGTAAGTAATAAAAATAATTAAGTTTGAAATAAAACATTTTTTCCCAATATCGAACAATAATCAAAGCTTTGAGGCAGTAGTGCAATAGGCATGACGACAGGGTAAAAAATAAGCAAATCTATTTAGTCCGTAATTCATATTATAGCAAAATATTGGACACATACTTTTTGTTTTTAAAAATCTATCAATAATAACATAGATAATGAGTATTAAAATTCGGGAGTGGGGTGTCCTGACGTCACGCCTATGTCAAAATCGTACGTAGGCGTGACGTCACGCGCAATTTCCACGGTCTATAGCTTCGTAATTATTTGTTAAGATGAAAAACGAAAAAATACGTGTGCAATATTTTTTTTTTAATCTAAAACACGGACTAATTAGATGTTTTTAGTCGTGATGCCTATTATTTTGTATTTATTTAGTTAAAGAATCAGATTTGCTGTTTTGCCTTCTATCATAAACATAATAACTTTAAAGTAATAGAAAATAGGTGAAACTGTTCAACGGCCATATTGGATCTCTCGAATCATGAAAAAAAATAGTGAGCTATCATTGTATTAGGGTTGTTTCAAATTGGACGATCGTCCTATTAAAATCACCCTTATGGCCAGTTTCACAGGTTCCAGATAGTTATCTGTCAGATAGTGCCATAGAAATGTTTTTAATTTGATTACTTTTTTATGGAATAATCTGTCAGTTAATCTGGTACTTTTGAAACTGGCGCTATGTCTAGTCTATTATCGGCCTACAGAAAAACAGACAAATAATTATAATTTTATCACATAACCAAAAATAATGTACTTATAGCGAGATTATATTTTTACCAATACATAAATTAATAAAAAAAAGTCTATTTTTCCATAGAGCCAACAATATCTAGACACGACACAATTTATATAGAACACATAACTACACACAACTATGTATAACGAGTAAGTATATGTATAAAACTGTTTGTCTGTATGTTTGGTACACATACCTGAGCTTAACGTTGCCTAGGGAAGTCGGGAAGTCTGTGAGGGAGGCCATTGGACTGTCTCTATCTTTGCATAGTCTGTGGACAAATTATTTATAATGTAATGGTGGCCTAGCCGATTGTCGGTCACGGCGGCTGTTCTCATATAAGGATCAGCCAGCTGCGCAGGACATTATAGTGCACAAGCATTTGCAGACACAGATGCACTCCCTATTCCCTCACTCTCATAGCGCGATGGGATGGCACTCCGACAGTGTCATCCGGAGTGCACCTGTGTCTGCTGTCGGTCCCTAGGTGGATGACCATCTTGTCACGACGAGTTCTTCCGTGTTTCGGAAGGCACGATAAATTGCTGGGTCCCGGCTGTCATTTCAACATCTTTGGCAGTCGTTACAGGTAGTCAGAAGCCAGAAAGTTTAATAACCAGTCTTACATCGGGTTGCCCGGGTAACTGGGTTGTGGAGGTTAGACAGGCAGTAGCTCCATGTGGCACACTGGTACTCAGCTGCATCCGGTAAGACTGGAAGCCGACCTCACCGTAGTGGGACAAGGCTAGGCAGATGATGTTGTGCTAGTGAGTAGACACATACCTCTTGGCGATGTCGGCAGTGGGCGGCGACGCGGGGCGGGCGGAGTGGCGCTTCTCGGGGGGGGCGCGACCGCGAGGAGACTCCCCATCTATGTAGCCTATTGAAGACAGCTGCTCCTCCAGGGCCAGGCGACGACTGCCGGGAGATAATACATATATTTATATAGAATAACCAAATAGAAAAAAGTTAAAACAAAAAACTTTTAATGAAAGAAAAACAAAACCGACTTCCAAATGCACTGAAAAGCTACATAATCTACACATACAAGCTGTGGAGTTTTGAGTTGATTGCAAAATGAGGATTTTTTTAAGTCAGTTAAAACTGAAAATACAGGTAACCTTAAAATGCAATATACCTAAATATTCTATGCAAAATACTTTGTAAAATTATATCAATTACTTTAAAAATAAAAATGTCATTGAACTAACATAAGCAACAAGTCCAATATTCAAGTCTGTAAGCAAATATTTCCGGTTCCATTTATCTGGTTATAACATATTATTAAATCGTACACTGTGACATGGTCCGTGGTACTTTATTAGACTTTCTGAAAATAATACAATATTTCCACTTTTAGTTATCTTTTTGTCGATGACTTAACGAGTGAATATATTATGTCAGGTGTTACCTACATAAAATTTTATAATCTCGCGTAGATCGTGTCAAACTTTTTGTCGTCACTGAACGTTTGGCGAGTGGCTGTGCCGAAACCACGAAAGAGAAAGAACGAGTGGAAGTGCCCTTATACATAGCCTATTTGTTCCCTCGGGAAGGGGGTAAAACCGCTGGCGGGAGCTAGTATTATAACCGCGAAAGTTAATAAGAATATAAATATATATTTGTGACCCTTTCTCACAATAACTACTGGACGGATTTCGATAAAACTTGGCAGTATTAGAGCTTATACATCAGAATAACATATAGTACGGAAATAGGTTCCCTTGGAAAACGGGTGAAACCGCTGGTGGAAGCTAGTTACTGTATATTAATAGTAAAACTGACATAAGATAATGTTTTATTACTTACCGTTCCGCCAACTCGTTAGCTTGGTGTATGTCCACGCGAAGGTTGCGCCGGGGACTGGGCTCCGCACTGCACAGGCCTGACTCTGGTGGTGTTGAGCAGAGGGAATCGCCCTGGAATAGACATTTGCGCGGTTAGGGGATAATGCTAATGTTATTGAAAGCTAAGTAGCATCGTTATCAAAATTTACGCTGATCACCACCCGACTAATAATAATCACCACTTGACCAAAAAATATGCATGGATCATTCACAATTGCGTATAGTTTTCTTCTCTGAATAAGTTATCACTAGTCACCATTCACTCAAAAATCACCGCTCGCACAATAATCACCACTTGACCAAAACAAACCTGCGCATGATTCATCTGCAGCTGCGTGTCGTCTTCTTCGCTGAACATGTGGTGATCTCTCTCTTGCGGTGATAAGCGTAGTCTCATGTCCGCTAGTTCTGCTTGCCACGGCTCGAAGTATGAGTCGCATGATGAAGATCTGTGGACAATAAACTTCCTAAAAAGAAGGAGGTTCTCAATTCGACCGCGCATAAACAAGCTGTTGATTTGCATCTTGGTTAAATTTCAGGAGGTTGTCATAAAATAAATAAATCAATTGAAACTACGGGAGACGGGAAATGAATACGCGTCACTTTTTTCTTATTGAAATTTAACAGTATTTTAGAATTAATTAAACAAAATGAGGTAAAAGCAATCAGTTCGTCAGTCAATTTCGTTTGCGTCTGTGAAAGCGCAACGCGGTTATAAGGCTACTAAAACACGCGCCGCATTCAAATACGGCTAGCATACACTGATGGATTTAGGTAAAAACACACTTACTCATTTTGCTGTTGATTTGGGTCGAGAATCATTAGCATAACTACGTCCTTGAATTTGCAACAGCTTGAATATGTATTTTTACTTAAATATTCTAAAGAACAAACCTATTTGTTCTATATTTCGTTATTTTCTTGTTATCGCCACGCTCAAAAACAAAAAAGTATTTAATTTTTAACATTCATGCGTTATTATAGTATTTTTGCGTTATGATGAGTTCCCTGACAGATCTAAGTTTTCCATCACACGCATACTGCTTTAGAGCGATAACAAATAAACCAACAAAACAACGTTATTTTAAAGTATTGTCCCTTTGTTAATTGCCCAGTAAACTATATTTCTTGATATTTTAAATGAACTTAATAAATGTGAATGGCCAATAAACTAAATCATCGATGTAAAAAAATATGATTTTAAAAAATGTCGTAAATGTCAAATGCATGAAATGGAATGTGACTTGAGTCAATAGAGATTGACGCAAGTTACTCAATCGGTACAAAAATCGATGTAGAGTAGTNTAAGAGCGATAACAAATAAACCAACAAAACAACGTTATTTTAAAGTATTGTCTCTTTGTTAATTGCCCAGTAAACTATATTTCTTGATATTTTAAATGAACTTAATAAATGTGAATGGCCAATAAATTAAATCATCGATGTAAAAAAATATGATTTTAAAAAATGTCGTAAATGTCAAATGCATGAAATGGAATGTGACTTGAGTCAATAGAGATTGACGCAAGTTACTCAATCGGTACAAAAATCGATGTAGAGTAGTGGCCATATAAAAATTCGCAGTTCCGATTTTATTTTCTTTGCCAACCGATTCGATATTAAAAAATATTCGATTAAGTTTCGTTAGGTTACATCACTATAACTATCAGTTATGAACTGTCAGGGAACTCATCATAAAATAAATGCACTATAGTGAGTAAATTACTTAGGTATTATAATTTTGTGATTTTATTAAAATAGTCGAATTTAGTTAGGTTTCCAGTGTATACTATTTTTTAACCGACTTCAACAAAAAGGAGGAGGTTCTCAATTCGGCCGGTATAGTTTTTTTTTTTTTTTTATGTATGTACACCGATTACTCCGAGGTTTCTGAACCGATTTACGTAATTTTTTTTTTGTTTGATACGGAATAGCTTCGAATTGGTCCCATAAAAATTTTATCCAGGTGGGCCCGTTAGTTTTCATTTTAGGAGCATTTTTCTAAAAAAATTACCTGTAAATTTTACGTGAAAATTTTATATACTGATATGTAAAATTTTACATACTGATAAAAACGCAAGACTAAACTAAAAAGTATAAAATAAAAATAACTACGTTAAAAAAAACCGACTTCAAAACTAAAAAGTAAAAAATAAAAAGTTTATTAAAATAATAGGTTTGATGTCGGTGCCTAGTTACTACGTAAGTATTATATTGACTTACTTGGCACCGACATCAAACCTATTATTTTAATAAACTTTTTATTTTTTACTTTTTAGTTTTGAAGTCGGTTTTTTTTAACGTAGTTATTTTTACTTTCTTTTTCTTTAACAACTTCCCAATAAGATGATGATGGCCTCCTAGCCGATTATCGGCCACGGCGGCTGTTCTCATATAAGGAGATCAGCCAGCTGCGCAGGACATATTATAGTGCACAAGCATTTGCGCAGCACAGGTGCACTCTCCCTATTCCCTCACTCTCATAACCCGATGGGACGGCAATCCGACACGACCGGAGAGAGATCAGGCGCTGGACCGACATTAACGTGCTCTCCGATGCAAGGGTGTATCAATCACCAACTTCCAACTCCGGGCTGCTTTGTGAAAGTTTCTAAAACCCACAAAGCGATTTCGGCCCGTCCCGGGAATCGAACCCGAGACCTCGGGATCAGCAGTCGGCTATACGACAACTAGACCAACGAGGCAAAAGACGTTCTCATTTCAACCGCGTTTAATATTTTAAATAATAATTTCAATTTAATTCACCGGATATCTTAGGCAAGTTTTGTTAATATTAGCAATTTAACACACATTAAAAAACATGCTTTCGTTGTTATAAACACGCAAACGGTCTATAATATTATGTTTTTATTTACTGATCTAACAAGTCCTAGTATCAGAGTTTTCTCAAAACAAGTGTACCCTATTAAAATTGACGTTCGAAAGGAACCGTAGGTAACCGAAGTTGATTTATAGTTTATGCCTTTCCCCAACTATGTTGGGGTCGGCTTCCAGTCTAACTGTATGCAGCTGTGAACCAGTGTGCCACATGGAGCGACTGCCTATCTGCTCCTCAACACAGTTACTCGTGCAACCTTATACCCATTGGTAAGACCGGTTGTCAGTCTTTCTGGCTTATGACTACCCGTAACGACTGCCAAAGATGTTCAAATGGCAGCCGGGACACACCAATTTAACGTGCCTTCCGAAACACGGAGGAACTCGTCATCACAAGATGGTTATACACGGACCGACCGCGCCAAGCATTGCTTAACCTTATGATCGATCGACCCGTGCGGCTGTTACTTAGCCACGAGCTTTTCAAGGAAAATGAAAACCTACTTCAGAGGTTCCAGATATAGTTCTAGATAGCTATCTGATAGATAATGCCATAGAAATGTTCTTGATTCTCATACTTTTCTATGATATACCGAGAACTTTATCTAGAACATGCGAGACGGGCCGCTAGTATATTAAAATGAGAGAGAGCTCCTACAAATGTGTATTAGACACTAGCTTCTGCCAGTGGCTGCGCCCGCGAAAAACTTAATCCCGTTTCCCCGTTCCCGTGGGAATTTCGGGAAATCCTGTCTTATCTCGCGTGAGTCTAAAGATCACGGGTTTGGGCCCTGCGTTGATAAGTCATGAATGAGTCATTTTTATATGTACAGATTAAAATGGCGGATTAGGCACACAAAACGCTGATATTAGTCGTCCAAGCGTTAGTTTTTACCTTAAGTCCGCATTGGGCGACTGTTGCGCAACAGTTGCCGGCAACATCGCGCTCTGTTGCCACACATCGTGCGATGAGCGGCTTCTTTGAACAAAAAACGTGAGATGGAATGCCGTTCTGTCTGTATTTGGTGACCCGAGGCTACGGGATTGTTCGCGCGTGTAGTTTTTGGCTATGACGGCTGTTTTCATATGCGGAGATCAGTCAGCTGCGCAGGACATATCATAGTGGCTGCACATTAGCTGTGTGCACTGTGACACAGGTGCACTCTCTATTCCCTCACTCTCATAGCGCGATGGGACGGCACTCCGACACCACTAGAGAGAGATCACAAGCTGGACTGACAGCAACATGCTCTGCGATGCACGGGTGTATCAATCACCAACTTCCAAACTCCGGGCTACTCTGTGAAAGTTTCTAAAATCCACAAAGCGATTACGGCCCGTCCCGGGAATCGAACCCGAGAACTCGTGCACAGCAGTCGGCTATGCGACAACTAGACCAACGAGGCAGTTACCTTGTCCCTGGTACACTGTGGGCTCCAGAAGGAACACGGTGGGTTTTACTCAGTAAGAGTCTGACACTCCCTCACGCTGTCACCCACAGCGGGAGGGTGGTATATTTGATGATATATCACTAGAAAAACGAGTTGAGTACGGCAGTATGTCCGTGTTTGAGCACAGTTTTGTTAAGATTATTTTTAGTATTCCGTACCCATAGAGAAAACGAGATCCTACTAATAAGACTTCGCTGTCTGTCTGTCTATCCGTCAGTCTGTGACCAGGCTGTATCCCCCGAACCGTAATAGTTAAATGTTCGTAGATAATGCATTGTTGTTGCCGCTTTATAACTAAATTCTGCAAACTAAAACTCTTTTGGCCGTTTTATAGAGAATGATACGGAACCCTTCGTGCGCGACTACGACTCGCACTTGACCGGTTTTTATTTTTATGTAATTTTTTTATATATTTTTTTTTGCTTTGTATATTTTTATTAGTAGCTAAAAAGTCTAATATAATAAGCGTGGTGATAACAAAAGAAATAGTATTAAAACAAAACGAGACGAGACGCGATTTTTGAGGTTCATTTAAAATATGAAAAATAATATTTTATTGGGTAACTAGCTTCAGCCAGCGGTTTCACCCGCGTCCCGTGGGAACTACTCGGCGCATCCGGATAAAAAGTAGCCTAAAGCCTTCCTCGATAAATGGGCTATCTAACACTGAAAGAATTTTTCAAATCGGACCAGTAGTTCCTGAGATTAGCGCGTTCAAACAAACAAACTCTTCAGCTTTATAATTTTAGTATAGATTTTTGCTGGCGTGACATGGAAAAATTAGAACTGTCAGGGAACTCATCATAGCGCGAAATTACTATAATAATTTATCTTACCTGGTATGATGTTTCAACGCCACAGCGGCCCTGTCAGCTAGCGGCGCCAGGGTGTCCGTGTCTGAAGTCAGGGACTCGCACGACTTGACGGGGCGAAGCCCTAAGCTGGATTGGCACATCGGCACGTCCTGTTGGATAGTGTTTAATTAGAAGAGGATTTAAGATTATCTATATGCCTATAGTTATATACTAAAGATGAAATGAAAAATATATTTCTCAAGTATATCGTAATATTGATTGTACAGACGACAGCATATCAAGTTACTACAATCTGTCAAATTTCTGCAATAGATTTTCAACCTTATCACAATGGAGGCAGGTTAATTTTCGATTGGTAAAATTTGACAGATTCGTATACGTTGACCTGCTGTCGTTTGTACAGACAATAGCAGGTCAACTTACCCGAATCTGTCAAATTATATCAATCGAACATTAACCTTCAACTACTGTGATAAAGTTGAAAATTTATTGAGGACAGATAGAGATAGGTCGTTTGGCTGGTGTTTGTAAATTTACTGATTGCCGAGTCTATATAGATATCCAGATACCGGTGGTCACAGTATACAGGGTGACTGTATATAGGGTGGCTGTATACGATTTTTTCGGTTTTCGTATTATCACCGAATAACGTGTTATTTGGCAGTTTCATGTACAGACGACATCACATCAAGTTACTACAATCTGTCAAATTTCTGCAATAGATAGAGGGTAGATTAATATTCGACTGGTAAAATTTGACAGATTCGTATACGTTGACCTGCTGTCGTCATGTAAATAAAGTAAGTTATCTCTAAAGCTGTATACATACGGGTGTGGGCGGGTCTGGCGGGTGCGCGGGCGCAGCGGGGCGGCGGCTGCGCGCGCGCTGCTGCTTGCTGCGGGTGAACAGCCCGCGCCACCCGCTTGGAGAACGCTTTAACCCACGCTTGCCTGGATAAAAACCGACATTTTAAATACGAAAATTTGTGAGAATGTGTGGGTGTAGTGAGGGTGTGCGTATGTGTAGTGTGTGAGCTTAAAATAATACTTACCGGGTGCAGGTAATTCTAATACGGTGTGGTATTGCGGCAAATTGTTGGGGCCTGATCCCACCTGTAGAGACAAAAATCACTTAAAAAAAAAACCATCAGTTTCTTCTCATCTTAAAAAGAGGAAGTTTTTATGAATAGTAAAATATTTTTTTTTTTACATAATTAGAATCAGATAACGGTACCTAACAATACCTTAATGGATCGGACACAATTTTCATATCATATTGAATGTATGTATGTGCCTAGATATACTTGGGCCTCAGATACAAGAACGGAAAACACACCGAAGCATAAAGCAAAACGGAGTACCATTTGTTGAGATTTACAATATTTCGACAATTGACAATTTCACAACATATTTCTTATGAAGGTATTTATAATCTAACGGTGACATATATATTTATATAATTTTAATAAATAGAATCAGCAACCGGTATCTAACTACATCTTCAGCGATCGGACACAGTTTTCATAACATGTTGTATGGTATGTACGTGCCGCCTGCGTGTTGGTCTAGTTGTCGCATAGCCGACTGCTGTGCACGAGGTCTTGGGTTCAGTACCCGGGTCGGGCCGTAATCGCTTTGTGGGTTTTTGAAACTTTCACAAAGCAGCCCTAAGTCTGGAAATTGGTGATTGATACACCCGTGCACGCGCACGTTGCAGTGGGTTCTGCTTGTGATGTATCTCCGGTGGAGTCGGAGTGCCCCCCCATCGCGCTATGAGAGTGAGGGAATAGGGAGTGCACCTGTGTCGCAGCTAATGTGCGTGCACTATAATATGTCCTGCGCAGCTGGCTGATCTCCTTATGTGAGAACAGCCGCCGTGGCCGACAATCGGCTAGGACGCCTTCAGTTGTATGTCCGTACCTCGATATACTTGGGGCGGAGATGCGAGGAGGGCCGCAGCTGCGTGTTGGCGGCGGCGGCCGCCGCGATGGCGCCCGACGCCGGCGGCAGGCGCGGCGACATGGCTTGGGGTGCTCCGCCCGCCTGCCCGCGACGACGGGCCTCTTCCAGGCTGTAGGAAAAGAACATATAAAGTTGAAATTTTGCACAGAGAATTATCTTAAGACTCTCACGCGAGATAAGAAAGGATTTCCCGAAATTCCCATGGGAACGGGAAAAAATGGGATTTTAAGATTTACGCGGCGAAGCCGCTGCCAGAAGTTAGTATCAGATAAATTTGCTTCTTCGAAGTAAGGCAATTGGTGCCTCACACATACGCAATAGTGTTTTGTTCATAAATGTTGTGTGTAATCAGAAAAGTTATTAGTAACCAACTTCAGACAAGCAAAACAACTTCACAAAAAATACTTTTCGCTTTCATTCCCCACGGTTGAGTTCACAAAAGCAAAAAAAATAGCTTCCAAATAAATATGAAAAATAAAAACAAGAATTTTACAAACTCACACGATAAACGAAAATTAAAATATTCTATACTATTATATTCTTCACTTTAAAAACATATTGTTACCTCAACAACTTGGTAGGCGGATTGATCGGCAAACTCTTAGGTCTCCGACACGACTCCGTGCCTCGAAGCTCCACCTGAGATTCACATCGCTCCTGAAATAATACAAAAAAATATATTTTATAACTAAAAATAATAAAACCGGCCAAGTGCGAGTTGGACTCGCGCACGAAGGGTTCCGTACCTATGAAACAACTAACCAAAATACAAACATTTTTCTGTGAATACAGACAGACAACGAAGTCATAGGGTCATAGGGTCCCGTTTTACCCTTTGGGCACGGAACCCTAAAAAGAACTTTGATCTTGGCAATCCTGGTTCATCATCAGCATTATTTTAACCGTCCCACTGCAATGCGGCCTCCTCTCACACAGAGAAAGATTGAGCGATAATCACCACGTGCAAGAGATACAAGATGGTGATTTCACACTTTATAGTCCAGGTTTCCTCGAGATGTTTTCCTTCATCTTCAATCATACACACAAACCAAGAAAAGTTGCATCACACTTGTCTGACCTGGAATCGAACACACACTCATACTTGAGAGGTTGGCGCTTTACCTACTAGGCCACCACAACTTTATCATTTGGGCAACCCTACTTACAACCTAGAACAATTAATTTCAGAAAATCAACGACTGTAACAAAATTATTACCTGTTCAAGAGACTCAGGACCCGAATCTTCCCCCTGTTCTTGGGCGAACAACTCTTCGGCGTAGCAGATTAGAAACTCTGTCACCACCGCCTGTCAACAATAAACGCATAGTAAATCATTTGTTTTAACAATCTATACTAATACCAGTGGCGTAGCTACGAAGGGTCTAGCCCGGGCAGAGCCCTGGGGCTCGAATGAATCTGAGGGAGCCCTGAATTTACTCTAATTTTTACAATAAATAATAAAGACAGGTTGCTATCCGACTTTCCAAACATTTCGCGCTCGTCTTTTTGCTCAGAATACAAAAAAAGAAAAAAAAAAGCTCGCTCTGTTTGCGCATGATACATATCCCTTTTTTTTATCTTTAAGGGGCCTCATTTTTCTATTTGCCCCGGGGCCCGCGGTTACCTTGATACGCCACTGTCTAGTAGAAAAGTTTGTTTGGACGCAAAGTAGTTATTGGACCGGTTTAAAAATAGTTTCAGTATTAGATAGCCAATTTATGGAGGAAGGCTTTACTTCTGGCCATAAAAAAATGGATATCAACTGGTCAACCTATATAACCTATACAACCAGTAAAACTTTCAAAAACTTTTTACAAAAAAGTAGTCCCTCGGCACCCGGCGTCCGCGGTGTCTACCAGGTCCACTGCGACGGCTGGGGCGGCCGCTGGCTGATCTCCTTACATGATTGCCTTGGATGCCATTATTACAACACATTACCTGCACAGCGACGCTATTGAGTGTGATTTTAAGCAGTCGGCTATGCGACAACTAGACCAACGAGATAGTTTAATGTACAACGTGATCAGAAACTGACATCTATAATTCTTTACATTTTCCCCGCATTAGGTATGCTAGTGTTACCTGTACAGCAACCCCCTGCAGCGCGTGCTGCACACGCGGCGCCCGCAGCAGGTTGGGGGCCCACACGATGGCCATGTTCCGCGCCGTCATGCCCGTCTGCTCGCCCAGCAGTGACACGCGGCGTAGGTGACGCATTAGGTATGCTAGTGTTACCTGTACAGCAACCCCCTGCAGCGCGTGCTGCACACGCGGCGCCCGCAGCAGGTTGGGGGCCCACACGATGGCCATGTTCCGCGCCGTCATGCCCGTCTGCTCGCCCAGCAGTGACACGCGGCGTAGGTGACGCATTAGGTATGCTAGTGTTACCTGTACAGCAACCCCCTGCAGCGCGTGCTGCACACGCGGCGCCCGCAGCAGGTTGGGGGCCCACACGATGGCCATGTTCCGCGCCGTCATGCCCGTCTGCTCGCCCAGCAGTGACACGCGGCGTAGGTGACGCATTAGGTATGCTAGTGTTACCTGTACAGCAACCCCCTGCAGCGCGTGCTGCACACGCGGCGCCCGCAGCAGGTTGGGGGCCCACACGATGGCCATGTTCCGCGCCGTCATGCCCGTCTGCTCGCCCAGCAGTGACACGCGGCGTAGGTGACGCATTAGGTATGCTAGTGTTACCTGTACAGCAACCCCCTGCAGCGCGTGCTGCACACGCGGCGCCCGCAGCAGGTTGGGGGCCCACACGATGGCCATGTTCCGCGCCGTCATGCCCGTCTGCTCGCCCAGCAGTGACACGCGGCGTAGGTGACGCATTAGGTATGCTAGTGTTACCTGTACAGCAACCCCCTGCAGCGCGTGCTGCACACGCGGCGCCCGCAGCAGGTTGGGGGCCCACACGATGGCCATGTTCCGCGCCGTCATGCCCGTCTGCTCGCCCAGCAGTGACACGCGGCGTAGGTGACGCATTAGGTATGCTAGTGTTACCTGTACAGCAACCCCCTGCAGCGCGTGCTGCACACGCGGCGCCCGCAGCAGGTTGGGGGCCCACACGATGGCCATGTTCCGCGCCGTCATGCCCGTCTGCTCGCCCAGCAGTGACACGCGGCGTAGGTGACGCATTAGGTATGCTAGTGTTACCTGTACAGCAACCCCCTGCAGCGCGTGCTGCACACGCGGCGCCCGCAGCAGGTTGGGGGCCCACACGATGGCCATGTTCCGCGCCGTCATGCCCGTCTGCTCGCCCAGCAGTGACACGCGGCGTAGGTGACGCATTAGGTATGCTAGTGTTACCTGTACAGCAACCCCCTGCAGCGCGTGCTGCACACGCGGCGCCCGCAGCAGGTTGGGGGCCCACACGATGGCCATGTTCCGCGCCGTCATGCCCGTCTGCTCGCCCAGCAGTGACACGCGGCGTAGGTGACGCATTAGGTATGCTAGTGTTACCTGTACAGCAACCCCCTGCAGCGCGTGCTGCACACGCGGCGCCCGCAGCAGGTTGGGGGCCCACACGATGGCCATGTTCCGCGCCGTCATGCCCGTCTGCTCGCCCAGCAGTGACACGCGGCGTAGGTGACGCATTAGGTATGCTAGTGTTACCTGTACAGCAACCCCCTGCAGCGCGTGCTGCACACGCGGCGCCCGCAGCAGGTTGGGGGCCCACACGATGGCCATGTTCCGCGCCGTCATGCCCGTCTGCTCGCCCAGCAGTGACACGCGGCGTAGGTGACGCATTAGGTATGCTAGTGTTACCTGTACAGCAACCCCCTGCAGCGCGTGCTGCACACGCGGCGCCCGCAGCAGGTTGGGGGCCCACACGATGGCCATGTTCCGCGCCGTCATGCCCGTCTGCTCGCCCAGCAGTGACACGCGGCGTAGGTGACGCATTAGGTATGCTAGTGTTACCTGTACAGCAACCCCCTGCAGCGCGTGCTGCACACGCGGCGCCCGCAGCAGGTTGGGGGCCCACACGATGGCCATGTTCCGCGCCGTCATGCCCGTCTGCTCGCCCAGCAGTGACACGCGGCGTAGGTGACGCATTAGGTATGCTAGTGTTACCTGTACAGCAACCCCCTGCAGCGCGTGCTGCACACGCGGCGCCCGCAGCAGGTTGGGGGCCCACACGATGGCCATGTTCCGCGCCGTCATGCCCGTCTGCTCGCCCAGCAGTGACACGCGGCGTAGGTGACGCATTAGGTATGCTAGTGTTACCTGTACAGCAACCCCCTGCAGCGCGTGCTGCACACGCGGCGCCCGCAGCAGGTTGGGGGCCCACACGATGGCCATGTTCCGCGCCGTCATGCCCGTCTGCTCGCCCAGCAGTGACACGCGGCGTAGGTGACGCATTAGGTATGCTAGTGTTACCTGTACAGCAACCCCCTGCAGCGCGTGCTGCACACGCGGCGCCCGCAGCAGGTTGGGGGCCCACACGATGGCCATGTTCCGCGCCGTCATGCCCGTCTGCTCGCCCAGCAGTGACACGCGGCGTAGGTGACGCATTAGGTATGCTAGTGTTACCTGTACAGCAACCCCCTGCAGCGCGTGCTGCACACGCGGCGCCCGCAGCAGGTTGGGGGCCCACACGATGGCCATGTTCCGCGCCGTCATGCCCGTCTGCTCGCCCAGCAGTGACACGCGGCGTAGGTGACGCATTAGGTATGCTAGTGTTACCTGTACAGCAACCCCCTGCAGCGCGTGCTGCACACGCGGCGCCCGCAGCAGGTTGGGGGCCCACACGATGGCCATGTTCCGCGCCGTCATGCCCGTCTGCTCGCCCAGCAGTGACACGCGGCGTAGGTGACGCATTAGGTATGCTAGTGTTCTGGAATAGATAAAAAAAAAATAGTATGAACCCATTTACTGTCCATAAGGAAAACACAATAGTTAAATAATTGTGGTCACATAAAAGTTAATCAATAGAAAATTCTCCAAACAACATTTTCTTAAACACATGACCGTTGGTTTGTAGCACATATGATTCAGGTTCCAGATCTGACATATAATGCCATAAAAATGCTTTTAACTTTGTTTTTTTTTTTCTATGGCATTATAAGTTATTTAGCTATCTCAAACTTTATGTTGAACCTATGAAACTGGCCATATTTTCAGTAAAGGCGTTTTTGTCACCTAGTAAAATTAGAAAAAAAAACAATCAGAAACAGTTATAAGAAAATTTCTTGCATTGTATTTGTGTCACCCTGTATAATACAAGGACATAAGAAAAGAAAATCATGTCATTTTACTAATAGACAGGAAAAGTTATATAAAAATCCAAATACTAAAATATAAAGAGACTATAATATGTGATATAATATATGATATAATATATGAGAACAGCGGCCGTGGCCGGCAATCGGCTAAGACGCCATCATTAAATCCGGATACGAAGTATGCAAGCTATTCTCGTACATACCTGTAATGAGGCGGGGGCAGTTTAACGACAGTATCCCTGACAGCCTTGAGCCTGGCTGCCTCGTCTCCCGCCTGCACCGCGCTCACGAAGCTCTCGTACAGTTGGTATGTGCACAGGGGATTTGGTAACTCGCTGTGGACAAGATTATTGTAATTAGTATATCGAAGTTCTTTGACGCTTACATTGAAAAGGCACTGCACAAAATATATGTCATTTTTAGGGTTCCGTACCCAAAGGGTAAAAACGGAACCCTATTACTAAGACTTCGTTGTCTGTCTGTCTGTCTGTCTCCACGCTGTATCTCATTAACCGTGATAGCTAGAAAGCTGAAATTTTCACAAATGATGTATTTTCGTTGCCGCTATAACAACAAATACTAAAAATTAAAAAAAGTTATATATTAAGGGGGGTCCCCATACAATAAATTATAAAGACAGTGCAATTTGAATACAACGCCATCTGTTACTCAAGCGTGGAACTACAGCTTGGTACGGAACCCTTCGCGCGCGAGTCCAACTAGCACTTGGCCGGTTTTTTAGATGTATTAATAGAATAGAGATGACAGACTACTATAAGGCCCGGCGCCCATTATCGGCATCAGCACGACTGAGGATTTTAGGTACATTAACACAATGACAGTAAAGTTGAAATTTCCATTATATATGGTCGTAATAACAGAAATACCGCTTCGGTATGCTCGAGGCTGCTGTAGCGGCAGCCTTAAGAATGCTTCAGGATGCTTCGGCATCCTTCGGTACGCCGCCGGCGCCGAGACACAACTCGAGGATAACTAGCCCTGCGACGTGCGGATGGTGCGGCATGCTAAAGGACGCCTCGTCATCCCTAAGAACGTTGCAGCATGCCAAAGCTTAGTTTCCGACAGTGTGCGCTTGCATGTAGGATGCCGAAGGATCTTGTTCCTTGCCGATGCCGATAATGGGCGCCGGGCCTTAAGGGATGCTTTCTTTTGCCCGACAGTTGTTGTCCGGGTGCAGTGTGGTATGTTTTTGCTTGTGCGATACAGGATCTGTTTGATGGTTCTTCCCGCAGATGGTGGTGTGGACAGGACAGGACACTACAACTCACCGGAAGTACATCTTCAGTAGCGAGGGCACAGCGTGCGGGTCCCGGGCCGCGGCGGGGGCGCACAGGTCGGGCGCGCCGCCCGCGTCGAGCCCTGCCACAGCCCCACGCTGCCACTGTGTGAGGACACTACAACTCACCGGAAGTACATCTTCAGTAGCGAGGGCACAGCATGCGGGTCCCGGGCCGCGGCGGGGGCGCACAGGTCGGGGGCGCCGCCCGCGTCGAAGGCCGCGCGCAGCCGCTGCGTCAGCCCCGCGCCGCCCGACAGCCGGTACACGCCGTCCACCGGCCCCCGGGCCTCGATGCACGCCGCGCATGATACTAGCACCGCCGGGACTGGGTATACGAAAAAAAAAAGAAAAAAAATGTCATCTATACATAAAAAAATCAAAGTCCTGACTCATTCACTGACTCTTCAACACAGGGCCCAAACCCGTGAACCTATAAAGCTAAATTTGAGGTTCATCTCAACACTCTATTTATCCGGGTGCGCGCAATAGTTCCCACGGGAAAATGGGTGAAACCGCTGGCGGAAGTTAGTTCAGTCATAAAAAAGTGCAAAAAAAACGTTGTATCTAATGGTGGATATGTCGCCGTTCGATTATAATCTATCTCGCAAGATTGCAAACTGACGAAATATTGTGAACCGCGCCGCCCGACAGGCGGTACACGCCGTCTACCGGGCCCCGGGCTTCTATGCACGTCTCGCATGATAATCAAAGCAACCCGACTTTGTGAAAGTTTATAAAAACCACAAAGTGATTTTGGTCCGAACCGACTATGCGACAACTAGATCAACGAGGTAGTCAAATCATGAATCATAGACAAATATAAATTAAAATAAGGGCTGGCCTATACTTCGGTCAAAGAATTAGCATTGCCATTCAGCGTGGCAATGCGGCCAGCCTTTTGGGCACGATTCCCGCTGACAGCGATGCGGATGAGTTTTTTGATACCTAATATTAATTTTATTTAAGTTAGTTTGTATATTATAATTTTAATTTAGTAATTTAAGTTTGTACATA
>NWSH02000305.1:2954965-2973427 GCA_002382865.2 Heliothis virescens | reverse complement strand
CCCACAGACTTTTCCGAGATATTTGCAAGCGTTTAGTGGAGTCTACTCGTGACCAAAGGGCTGGCCTATACTTCGGTCAAAGAATTAGCATTGCCATTCAGCGTGGCAATGCGGCCAGCCTTTTGGGCACGATTCCCGCTGACAGCGATGCGGATGAGTTTTTTGATACCTAATATTAATTTTATTTAAGTTAGTTTGTATATTATAATTTTAATTTAGTAATTTAAGTTTGTACATAAAGTAAGTTAACTATAAAATAATTATTTGAATAAATTAAAATATATGTATATATCTAATAATGGGGAATTTCTATAACCTAAGTATCCCTTGTTTTTCGTTTAAAGATGATGAAAGAAAAAACCCAAAATCTATACAAACTTGGGCCTGACGTTACAGGGCTGGAATTTGGCCATAAGTTAGAGTATGTAGGAAGGTTCCATGAACCTGAGTATCACGTCTCCCAGCAATGGCCAAATTGGTAAAATCAGACAAAGTTATATTTTAGGTTATGTTTAGAAAGAAAAGAAAGAAAGAAAAACCATTTATTCCACACAAAGAGAAGCAAAAGACAACAAACATATATTATATACTATGAAAAAGGTCAGCGCTCAGCTTAAATGCTGTGACTCGTGCTAGCAGGCTCGAGTCAACAGCATTGGTTTTCAGCGCTGACCCTCGTGTCCTTGCCTCGGAAATACAATAAGTTCCGAGGCCACCCTAGACACATTCTGACGGCGTTTCGGCAATAACATTGCGTACAGGCACAATGTTTGTGTTCAATGTTCCCGGTATATGTTGTCTTTTGTATAACTAGATGACGTTACCGCGTTTAAAATCGAGCTGTGGTTTCGTTCCAACCATAGTATGGTATGATTGCATTTTGTAAATGTATAAAGAGTTTGATTATTAGTTCCCAACGAAATAAGGTTCAAACTTGGACACTTATGAAATGACACTGGAGGGCACAGCACTGGAGGGATCGGGCTGAAATTTGGCATGCAGGTAGATGTTATGACGTAGGCATCCGCTAAGAAAATATTTCCCGAAATTCCCACGGAAACAAAGAAAAACGGGATTTTAAGTTTTGTGTGGGCAAAGCCGCTGGCAGAAGCTAGTTCGTACATAATAATATGATGGTATAACATAACTTTCAATTACCGGAAAGAAATACTTAGTCTAAACTAGTGTTATTGAACTGAAAAAAGTGTTACTGTAACTACTGGTCCTATTTGAGAAATTATTTCAGTGTTGGATAGCCCATTTATCGAGGAAGGCTATAGGCTACTTTTTATCCGGGTGCGCGGAGTAGTTCCCACTTAAATATGCCACAATATGCCTTGCTGCTGAGACTCGGGAAAACAGCTAGTATTTCATAAAATTGCTTGTTTGTACCAAAGTACCCCGAAACTACTGGTCCTATTTGAGATTTTCTTTCACTGTTGAATAGCCCATTTATCGAGGAAGGCTATAGGCTACTTTTTATCCTTCTGCGCGGAGTTGTTCCCACAAGAAACACCAAAAAATTCACAAAATTCTACAAGAACTCACCATCATGTCCACAGTTCAACAGATGTTCTCCCAAATCACAGCCGAAGACCCTCTCCCTCAATATGCCCTGCTGCTTGAGGCTGCGGCGCGAAGGTCGCGAGAGTATGAAGCTCCGGAATAACGAGATCAGCTTGCCGTGCTTGCGGAGAACTGGCTTTATTGGGGCCACTGCCACTGAGCTGTAGGAGAGAGGAAATATTGTAGAATGTATAATAATAATGTCGGCTGTTCTCATGTAAGGAGATCAGCCAACTGCGCAGGACACATTATAGTGTCTGCACATTAGCTGTGACACAGGTGCACTCCCGGCGAGCTCACTCTCATAGCGCGATGGGGGGACAGTCCGACACCACCGGAGATACATCACACAGACACTAACGTGTTCTTGTATCAATCATCAACTTCCAGACTCTGGGCTGCTATATTTAAAGTTTCTAAAACCCACAAGGCCATTTTGGCCCAATACGGGAATTGAACCCGAGACCTCGTGCGCAGCAGTCAGCTATGCCAATACTAGACTAACACGGCATCAAAGGCTTTTCAAATATTATAAACTATTTCACCCTGTATAATAATTTCCCACTTGCTAAACCCACTTTTCTGATATCATCCATTTTTCGTGCTATAAGAACTGTATCCTTGCTAAGTTAGCCACGCTCTCAATGGTGCGGGAAGTAGCCCACTATCACTTAGCCACGCTCTCCACATGGCTATTGCTCGTCAGACATACATACCCGACAATAGGCGGTGGCTGCGTCATATGGCGCGGCACCTTGTCCCCGATGACGGCGACACAGTGGTGCGGGAAGTAGCCCACTATCACTTAGCCACGCTCTCCACATGGCTATTGCTCGTCAGACATACATACCCGACAATAGGCGGTGGCTGCGTCATATGGCGCGGCACCTTGTCCCCGATGACGGCGACACAGTGGTGCGGGAAGTAGCCCACTATCACTTAGCCACGCTCTCCACATGGCTATTGCTCGTCAGACATACATACCCGACAATAGGCGGTGGCTGCGTCATATGGCGCGGCACCTTGTCCCCGATGACGGCGACACAGTGGTGCGGGAAGAAGCCCACGCGGAAGCCGCGCTTGNGTGGCTGCGTCATATGGCGCGGCACCTTGTCCCCGATGACGGCGACACAGTGGTGCGGGAAGTAGCCCACTATCACTTAGCCACGCTCTCCACATGGCTATTGCTCGTCAGACATACATACCCGACAATAGGCGGTGGCTGCGTCATATGGCGCGGCACCTTGTCCCCGATGACGGCGACACAGTGGTGCGGGAAGTAGCCCACTATCACTTAGCCACGCTCTCCACATGGCTATTGCTCGTCAGACATACATACCCGACAATAGGCGGTGGCTGCGTCATATGGCGCGGCACCTTGTCCCCGATGACGGCGACACAGTGGTGCGGGAAGTAGCCCACTATCACTTAGCCACGCTCTCCACATGGCTATTGCTCGTCAGACATACATACCCGACAATAGGCGGTGGCTGCGTCATATGGCGCGGCACCTTGTCCCCGATGACGGCGACACAGTGGTGCGGGAAGTAGCCCACTATCACTTAGCCACGCTCTCCACATGGCTATTGCTCGTCAGACATACATACCCGACAATAGGCGGTGGCTGCGTCATATGGCGCGGCACCTTGTCCCCGATGACGGCGACACAGTGGTGCGGGAAGTAGCCCACTATCACTTAGCCACGCTCTCCACATGGCTATTGCTCGTCAGACATACATACCCGACAATAGGCGGTGGCTGCGTCATATGGCGCGGCACCTTGTCCCCGATGACGGCGACACAGTGGTGCGGGAAGTAGCCCACTATCACTTAGCCACGCTCTCCACATGGCTATTGCTCGTCAGACATACATACCCGACAATAGGCGGTGGCTGCGTCATATGGCGCGGCACCTTGTCCCCGATGACGGCGACACAGTGGTGCGGGAAGTAGCCCACTATCACTTAGCCACGCTCTCCACATGGCTATTGCTCGTCAGACATACATACCCGACAATAGGCGGTGGCTGCGTCATATGGCGCGGCACCTTGTCCCCGATGACGGCGACACAGTGGTGCGGGAAGTAGCCCACTATCACTTAGCCACGCTCTCCACATGGCTATTGCTCGTCAGACATACATACCCGACAATAGGCGGTGGCTGCGTCATATGGCGCGGCACCTTGTCCCCGATGACGGCGACACAGTGGTGCGGGAAGTAGCCCACTATCACTTAGCCACGCTCTCCACATGGCTATTGCTCGTCAGACATACATACCCGACAATAGGCGGTGGCTGCGTCATATGGCGCGGCACCTTGTCCCCGATGACGGCGACACAGTGGTGCGGGAAGTAGCCCACTATCACTTAGCCACGCTCTCCACATGGCTATTGCTCGTCAGACATACATACCCGACAATAGGCGGTGGCTGCGTCATATGGCGCGGCACCTTGTCCCCGATGACGGCGACACAGTGGTGCGGGAAGTAGCCCACTATCACTTAGCCACGCTCTCCACATGGCTATTGCTCGTCAGACATACATACCCGACAATAGGCGGTGGCTGCGTCATATGGCGCGGCACCTTGTCCCCGATGACGGCGACACAGTGGTGCGGGAAGAAGCCCACGCGGAAGCCGCGCTTGCCTCGCCACCAGAGGGACTCCGCTGGACCTGGTATGGCTTGGTTATATTAATATACACTTGGCAAAGTTAATTCAATTAAAGGACTATGGTGAACCCATGATTCGCAGCTATCGCGGGCTTTCGCGAGCGTTCGCCTGGCGCCGCGAAGGTCGGCTATACTTTGCACAAGACCAAGCGCACACGCCATACGGCAGCGCGGCGTGCACGTCTGCCGCGTAACATTTAGGGATGAATTATGCTAGATCGAACCGGGCACGAGCCGGGCCCCGGCCGAGATGCGAACGAGGTGAGGTCGAGGCACGGACGAGGTGAGGTCGAGGCACGGACGAGGTGAGGTCGAGGCACGGACGAGGTGAGGTCGAGGCACGGACGAGGTGAGGTCGAGCCACGGACGAGGTGAGGTCGAGGCACAGACGAGGTGAAGATTCAAAACTCCACGAACATATAAAATGTTGTGTTATGGTCTAGCATAATTCAATGCTAGTACAATAACTACTTGCATATCATGGATATGTAGGATCAATTTTGAGGTATGGGCTTCTCCTATGGGGAAATTCGGTTGACATACGCAGAGCATTTATAGCGCAAAAAAAATGTATCCGAGCAATAAGTGGTATTGGTCCGATGGAGTCATGTAGACCATTGTTTAAAAAGCATAGACTTCTCACGCTGACTTGCCTTTATATATTTGAAGTAGGTGTCTTTGTCAAAAAACATAATAAATTATTCATAAAGGCAAGTGACACCAAAAAATATATGTCTAGAGACCCGACTAAACTGGTCCTTCCAATGATATCCACTTCCATGTTTAAAAGAAACTCTAGTTGTAGTGTGATCCAAATTTTCAATAAGATACCCAAAGCCTTCAGAGAACTGCCACTCAGTAAATTTAAAAGACAGCTTAAGAAATGGCTTATCGAAAGATGTTTTTATACTGTTGCCGAATATATGGCCCATAAGGAACAAAACTTAAAATAGTAGTCTTGATTGTATTACATTTTTTATTATGAGTTTTGTAAATTATTTAATGATGTATGAGATTATTTAATGTTATTGTTTATGAGTATTAATGATTGGGTTTTATTTATGTAAATTAGATATTAATAAGTAATGTTAAAAATTATTGTAAATATTTGCATGCCGATGTTAAGGCGGAACATGCAGAACTACGTCAAAACGAAACAACTTTGTAAAACCATGTTTCACGCAAATAAATGTTCTTATTTCTTATTTCTTATAATGTTGACTATTGCAAACCACCCTTTTTACTGCTAACTTGTGCAAATCCTACTATCCTACTATAGTCCAGTCATTTAAGCTTAAATTAGGCAAGAATCTCGGAATCCCAGATACCCAGCTGTAATTCTGTAAATAGTTGTATATTGACACCCTAAACGTTGTTTCAAAACCTACATATGGAAGGGTGTACAGAGTACGCAACTAACAAATTTTAAGGTCAAAAGTCACAAAAATCGTTACAAGGTTTACAAGGTTTTTTTTTGCTATCTGCATACGGATCAATATTGTAGAATACAAAATTCTCTACAAATTTTGTATAGAAGACTTTTTTATACGGCGAACCGTTTTCGAGATAGAGCGCGGAGAGCGTGCGGTCACAGGATCACTTCAGGTCATAAATGCGTTTAGGGTGTCAATATACAACTATTTACAGAATTACAGCTGGGTATCTGGGGTTCCGAGGTGAACTTACTAATTTGATTGGACTACTAATGTTATAAATGCGAAAATTTGTGAAAATATATGTATGGATGTTTGTTACTCTGTCACGGAAAAACTACTGGATGGATTTTGATGAAATTTGTCAATAACGTAACATATATATCACAATAACATATAGGCTACTTTTTATACGGGGGCGCGCAGTAGTTCCCACGGGACGCGGGTGAAACCGCAGGATATAGGTAGTAATAATAAAATAAAACTTACCAGGCATATCGATAATCGAAATCATATCGCCCACTTCGAAGCTTATCTCGTCTCGAGCCTGGAAACAAATCGATAATACAAAATCTCTTCTCGATACTCGAACTATCGATTTTATCTATACTAATATATAAATCTGAAGAGTTGGTTTGTTCGTTTGTTTGAACCCGCTAATCTCTGGCACTACTGGTCCGATTTGAAAAATTATTTCAGTGATAGATAGCCCATTTATCGAGGAAGACTATAGGCTACTTTTTATCCGGGTGCGCCGAGTAATTCCCACGGGACGCAGGTGAAACCGCTGGCAGAAGCTAGTAAACAAATAAAAATTGGTTCGGGTATCTTTAAACCAATTTTTAATAATGCAAGGAACAGATAATTATGTGTTTTGTTCTGTTTGCTTTACAAATAAATTACCTTTTAACAGATTTTTTCCCATAATTATTATTTTTCTATGTGGATAAATTTTGTTTAATCATTATATAAGAAATTTGTGTTAATTACAATCTTCAATAGTACAATTATTTAAAATAAAAAAAAACATATTTTTGAGCATTTCTTTAACTCAATAAGGACTGAGCCAATTTCGCAAAAAAACGGACGGGAGGTGTAGTTTAAAAAAGACAGAATTTCTTTATATCTCCATCCAGGTACGAAAAGTAGTTCCCACGGGATACGGACAAAACCACAGAGCACAACTAGTGTTAATAATAAACTTGTATGTTATATACCTGTGACACATATTTCCTGACGGAGTACGCAGCAGCGACGGCCGGCGTGTTGATAGACGACGAGTCTTCATTCGCTACCAGCAGCTTATGACCTGCAAATAAGTTAAATAATTAAGTTTTACTATATTAAGCGGATAAGCTCGTTGAAGTGGCAGTGGGCCGGCCATATAGACCGAAGAAACGATGGCTGATGGGGCCGAAAAGTGCTCGAGTGGAGACCACGGACTGGTAAACGCAGCGTAGGACGACCGCCAACGAGATGGTCAGACGACCTTGTAAAGATTGCAGGTAACCGGTCTTTTTGAAAGTCAATGGGGGAGGCCTGTGTTCAGCAGTGGACGTCCTATGGCTGAAATGATGATGATGACTATATTAAGAGGGGCTTGTGGCTAACTAACAGCTGTACGCGTCGATCGATGAGGTTAAGCAGTTGGCCGGTTAAAGGATGGGTGTTCATTTATGTCATAAGGCACGTTATTGGTGGGTCCCGGCTGTCATTTGACCACCTTTGGCAGTCGATACGGGTATTCAGAAGCCAGATAGTCTGACAGCCAGAGGTTAACAGACTTTATGACTTCTTCCGACGGTTGCCCAGGTCCATCCATCCAGTTGGATTGAGGAGATCAAGCAGACACTTGCCTTATGTCACACTGGTGCTATTACTACACACTGGTACTTTACTAGCCGATTAGTGGATGGGTGACCAATGTGACTATTTATATCATAGTAAGTTTCTCCGGGCCCTAGAAAGCATGGAGCCGTGTAACTATGTTGGGAAGGTCAGCTGACACATAGTTTCGGGAAGTGGCTAGGCAGGTAATCAAACGCCATACAGGTTAAGCGCGGTCAGTATGTGGAAGGGTGACCATTTATGTCATATTTTCTCCGTGTCACAGAAAGCATGGACCCTGGTAACTATGATGGGAAGGACAGATGACATGACACACAGTTTAAGGAAGTGGCTAGGCAGTTAATCAAACGCCGTACCCTTATTGTCCATCTGCAGCCAGTTGAGCACGGGTCCGCAGTTGATGGAGTCGTCAGCTATGATGGACAGGTGGTGCACGTAGTCTGAGATGAGGCGCTGGTACTCCGACTCCGACCGGGAGAGGGCGGGGGAGATCTTCTCTCGAAGGTTCGGCAGACCGGACACTTTGCGGTCGTATATGCATCTGGAAAGATTACATAATGATATTATATTACAAATGCGAAAGTTTTTGTGTGTTTGTAATTTATTGACACGGTAATTTGCATATTTGAGTTATGCCAATGCATAAAATGATACTTTCATCAAAGTTATTGCACTTTTTTGCATATTTCGTTACTTTTAAACGGTTTTTTTATGTTTATTACATTACTTTTGGGTGCATATTTCGCTACCTGTTGGTTCATATTTCGTTACTTTTTGGTGCATATTTCGCTACTTTTTGGTGCATATTGCGTTACCTTTCTGTGCATATTGCGTTACTTTTCAATGCATATTACATTACTTTTATTACATATTTAGTTAATTTTCAATGCATATTTCGCTACTTTTTGTTGCATATTTCGTTACCTTTGATGCATATATGTTACTTTGTGGTGCATATTTCGTTACTTTTTTGTACACATTTCTTTCATATTTAGCTACTTTTCAATGTACATATTGGAATTTTACTATTCCGTCACAATTTGCCCCACCTGTGCAGCATATCATCGAGCTGCAGCAAGTTGTCCCTGTTCCGCACGAGGGTCCACTCCCGCACGTGGCTGGCGTCAGTCCACGAGTTGCTGAGCGTCTGTCTGTCGCACGGCTCCTCGGACGAACTCACGTGGGAACGGACCTTTAGGCAGATCCAACCTGCAATGGAGATGAAAATTGTCGAATTAGAAAGATATAGTAATATGGTAGGTATTAGAAAGAACTTTTCGAGACTAACAGTTCAGTATAAAGAGAGAAATCTACTCCCAATAGAAAATGAACTCCCAAGTGATTTTCTTTTGTTCACACATTAAAAAGATGTTGATATTTTCTTTTATCTCGCTATTTTATTGAATTGAATCATTGAATCTAACTCTATACTAATATTGTAAAGCTGAAGAGTTTGTTTGAACACGCTAATCTCAGGAACTACTGGTCCGATTTGAAATTATTTCAGTGTTAGATAGCCCATTCATCGAGGAAGGTTATAGGCTACTTTTTATCCGGGTGCGCACAGTAGTTCCCACGGGAAAGCGCTGGCGGAAGCCAGTATACTATAAAACTCAAAGGTGACTGACTGACTGATATAGTGATCTATCAACGCACAGCCCAAACCACTGGAGGGATCGGGCTAAAATTTGCCATGCAGGTAGATGCTATGACATAGGCATCCGCTAAGAAAGAGAGAAATCCCATAGCCAAATTTTTAATTGTTACAGGGTGAAGCAAAACGAGCGTAATTTTGTGAGTTGCGAGTAAGCAGAATTTCGGTCGCTGAAAATCTGCTACATTCAGTTTCATACAAAAGTCCTGTGTGATTCACACGGCAACGCAAAATGAGTTGTCTTTTTTGTTTGTAACTATTTTCTGCGACCGAAATTCTGCGACTCACGACTCAAAAAATTACGCTCGCTTGGCCACAGCCTTATAAATTAAAAAGTAACTTCCAGTTTTTGCGATAAGGTTGACAGACAGTTGACAGATTAAGGTAGGTCAATATATTGACGTCTGTACAAGGTCATTAAGACCACAAAGGAATCAGCAAGATATGCAGGTTGTTAGTATATATCCTCACCTTCCTCCATGGAGTCCTGGCACTTGTCCTCACAGCGTACAGTCTCGATGCTGAGTCCTCCGAGCGAGACGCGTTCATAATGGAAATGGGCGCATTCCTCCAGCTTGGGGAAACGGCATGTGGGTACGGGCGGCACCGGCTGGAAAAAACAGTTTAGCAATGTTATTTAACATAGCTATAATATATAGCTATACTTACGGCCACTTTCTCAGGTTCCAGATAAAGTTCTAGATAGCTATCTGACACGTTATGCCATAGAAAAATAGTCAAAATTAAAAACATGTCTACGGCAGTATGGAATCTAACAAACGGCGTGAATATTATAAAGCTGAAGAGTTGGTTTGCTATAAGGAAACACTCGATTTGAAAAATCCTTTCAGTGTTAGATAGCCCATTTATCGAGGCTATAGGCTACTTTTTATCTGGTTGCGCGGAGTAGTTCCCACGGGCTGCGAGTGGAATCGCTTATAATTTATAAAATCGATCGACTACTCCGTGTTTCGGAAGGCATGTTAAATTGGTGCGTCCCGGCTGTCATTTGAACATCTTTGGCAGTCGTTACGGGTAGTCAGAACCCCGAAAGTCTTACAGCCAGTCTCACCAAGGGGTATTTGGTTGCTCTGGTAAATGTGTAGAGAAGGTCAGATGGGCAGTGGCTCCATGTAGCACTCAACTGCATCCAGTGAGACTGGAAGCCCCCAACATAGTTGCAAAAGGCTACACAGATGATGATCTTCAAGTCTTACCGAATCATCATCAGCATCGTAGGTGGCTGATGCCGATGGCGCCGACTGGCTCATGGCTGAACCCTGTGACGTCATCGGCGTCACTGACAGCGCCGTCAGGGATATCGAACCTGGAAAGCGATAAACATCATCACCTTCATGTCTTCTATGTGTCTTAGAAAAATATTTTTGAAAACTTGCTGGTCCTTCTACATCAGACCGACTTCTTGGAACTGTGGAATTGTGATCTAAGACAGGGGTTACACGATCAGTCTGGCGTCATTCTGGCATCAGTCACAGACTGATGAAAGAATGACGGGCAAAAACACGGTACATTTTGGACCATTAGTCCGTCAGTCACCCGGTTACACGATCATTCTCCCATCAGACTGATGGAATTGACTGACGCCAGACTGATCGTGTAACCCCTGTCTAACGTTTTATAAGGATCTGCAAAGGCCTACTTGCCTGCGTTTTTTCTTAAAAAAGAATTGATAACATGAATAAGAAGGGGGTGGATGTTAGTATAACGGCTGACAGAGAGGAACTGAAGCGGAAAACATTACGCCGACCACAAATAACTTAGGAACAGGATACGAAAAATAATTATATGTTACTCACCAGGAGTCTCCCTCTTGTTCTCCGCATCATTGGAGGCCCTGGTGGAACTCCGAGAGTCGGAACTGAACCGCACCGATCTGGAAGCGCGAATATATGGTGTTTCATCTTAATGTCATTGATTTTGTTCCATAACACGCTAAGGGCTCCTAAACTATTGAACCGAAGTGAATTTCAATTTTGGGAAGTTACACTATCCCTGGATTGCACAGCCCATATTTTATCCGGGTAAGGTACTAAGTAGTTTCCATGGGCTACGGGTGGAACATCGAGAAACAGTTAATATATTCTTGTAACTTAATAGCCAATTTGAGGTTCATCAGCCAATTAATTATCTTTGTAATATTCTACTGTCTGTACTATTGTTTTACTGCGGAAATCAATATTCTGTCTATCTCTGGATTTGCTTACTAGTGATAGGATTTTGACATTAGCCCCGTACAAGTTACGTCAAATTCCTATCTTTGGTAAGCAAATCTAGAATTAGATAGGTTAGCCGTTAGGCGAGCGGGAAAAATCTGTTGCTCAGTTTTCTACCAGAACTGTTACATCTATACTAATATTATAAAGCTGAAGAGTTTGTTTGTTTGAACGCGCTAATCTCAGGAACTACTGGTCCGATTTGAAAAATTATTTCAGTGTTAGATAGCCCATTTATCGAGGAAGGCTATAAGGTACTTTTTATCCGGCTGCGCCGAGTAGTTCCCACGGGACGCGGGTGAAACCGCTGGCAGAAGCTAGTACTTAATACCGGCCATCCAAACTGAGCCGAAAATATCCCAGTGCGACAGTTGTGCCACTGTTACTGACCAAGGTTACCAGGTTCATAGATGGAAGACGTTACCTGTGAAAACTGCTGCACTGTGTCATGTCCTTGTCAGGCTCGGCGAATGCGCGAGCAGCAAGCGACTGGCACGACATCACCGAGCCGTGGGGGGAGCCCTGGAACCAAACAAACATCATACATTTAGATGACAGATTCAGATCATCTTTGAAGAGGATTTCTTTGGAAAAACGATTACAGAACAAACAGTTGCGGTCATTAAGGTCATTAATGAGAGGGAGCGTAGGGCGCTGTCGGTTAGAGCTAATATGATAGCCCGCAGGTTTGCACGTTGCTCAATTGGTGTAAAAATAACCATATTTCGTGCATTTTGTTCCTCATTTTACACGTGCAGCCTGTGGGCTGCGTATACTCTTAAATCGTACAGTGCCCTACGAATACAATATAATAATGCGTTCCGGGTGTTGATGGGGCTGCCCCGCTTCTGTAGCGCATCAGGGATGTTTGCTGAAGCTCGGGTTGATTGTTTTTATACAACTATGAGAAAAAGATGCGCTTCCCTGGTGCGCCGGGTGCGGGCCAGCCCCAACACAATCCTACGTTGTGTGGCGAGCAGGCTCGACTGCGTGTACGTGAATCGTTATTGCAGGCTCTCCACGTCAGTGCTGAGCGTGTAACTACGATTCAATGATCCATTTATGTAATTTAGGTTAAGTACTAACATAGGTTTTAAGGAAAATATTGTTACTGACAAAGTGAGTCTGTAGTTACTTTAATAAAGAGATTATTATTATTAATGCAGTAACAACTTTCAAACCTTTGCAATTTTGTAGTGTAATACATTGCCTGAACACAACGGGTCCACTGGTTGTTCTTAAACCCATTATACGGCTAAAATAGGAACGATGGCAAGTTGCTAGTGCATTAATGACCTCGGACCGTACATCTACATATCTAGAAGGAGTCTACTCTAGTCTAAGAAGAAAGTAGTACCCATGTAACATATTTGACATTACACAAAAGGCTCAAGAAGGAACATCGTGGGTTTAGGCAGTAAAAGTCTGGCCTAATCCTAAGCTTAATCCTTATACTATGTGATATAAATGCGGGAATAACTCTGTATGTTTGTCACTTTGACGCCAAAACTGCTGCACCGAATTGAATGACATTTGGCACACGGGCTGTCTAGAGCCTGAGAAAAGACATGGTCTTTTTGTCATGCCGCAAGTAGTAAATCAAAATAATATAATAAATGTATTTTCTAAAGTTTATTTTCCCTTTTAAATCCAACTTAAATCCTATCACAAAGTACTTAACAGACAATTGCTCATAATCTAAAGCTAACCACTCGAGTTATCACTAACGGCAGTTAACCAACGTTATCTCCCAGATAACATTTAAGAGCTAACTGCTATTTATCTGAAGAGCTAAAAAAATAACTAATGGGTTAAAGTGCTTTGTTGTGTTTGTTAGGGTCTATCAGTTGCAAAACTTGGTGGTTTCAGTTATATCTATACTAATATATAAAGCTGAAGAATAAGATACTAATAAGTATTAAATTGCCTCGTTGGTCTAGTAGTCGCATAGCGCGACTGCTGTGCAAGAGGTCTCGGATTCGATACCCCGGTCGGGCCACTATAGCTTTATGGATTTTAGAAACTTTCACAAGGCAGCCGCGAGTCTAGAAGCTGGTGATTAATACACCCGTACATCGGAGAGCATGTTAATGTCGGTAATGCGCCAATTTCCTCTCATCGTCCCATCGCGCTATGAGAGTGAGGGTGTCGGGAGTGCACCTGTGTCACAGCTAATTTGCAGCCACTATAATATGTCCTGCGCAGCTGGCTGATCTCCTTATAAATATGAGAATAGCCGCCGTGGCAGAAAATCGGCCTCGGACGATTTGTTTCATTGAATGCGCTTATCCCAGAAATCACTAGTCAGATTTCAAGATTCTTTCAGGCTACATTTTAACTTAATTTGGGGAAGCCTTTGTTCAGCAATGGACATTTTTTGGCTGCGAACACGACCACATTTTACTGAGGTGCGTGATTCACGAAATAGTTTACAAGACGCTAACGAAACCTCGATTAACATTTTCTTTACTAACGGCCGTTCCCAATAACCTATCTATCTCTGGATTTGCCTACCAGAGATAGGAATTTGACATTACTTGTATGGGGCTAATGTCAAAATTCTATCACTAGTAAGCAAATCCAGAGATAGACAGAATATTGATTTCCGCAGTGAGTGGGCAGTATTTCTAACTTACTTAACAAAAAACTAAAATTTAACTTAAAATTAAACTAGAAATCATAGAGTAAGAATACACGGCAGAGATAAAACATAATAATTATTTCAAAAAGAGAACGCCCCGGCACCGGCATAACATTTTATAATGCCTATAAAATGCGCTTAAAGTAGGTTAACTGTGTCTCTATGATTTTTGGACGGGTAAAGACAAGGTGCGACTTTCAGCGGGTAATATGGAATTGTAGTTTTATTTTGATACAATTACTGTATACGCGAAGATAGAACTATGTTCATCATCATCATCCTGCCTTCGTCCCAACGTTATTTGCGGTCGACACAGCGACAAATTCTCCATACAAAATCTTCTAAATCACATGTCGAACATGTGTTTAAATTTTTAGTAAGACCCAGCACGTTTTCTTCATTCAAACTACCTATCTGTGTTATCTATAATAATATTTAATAGAAGAAAAACTTTGATTGTTCATTTGTTTGCATTGAAAAGGCTCCGAAACTACTGAATCGATTTGAAAAATATTTCACTGTTGGGAAGCTGTACTATCCCCGGGTGACATAAGGCTATACTTTATCCAGGTACGGGAAGTCATTCTGTCAGAAAACAGTTGAAACCCTTGGCGGTAACAACTTACAGCCGGGCTCACCATTTCAACGTGCCTTCCGAAACACGTCAATAAAATCACATACGATAAACTGTCTCTACCCGCTGCAAGCGACTTCTCCCGCTTCCCGCTATCAAAGAGACCTAACCCATCCCAAACTTTTATAGCACATAAAACACAAATGCAGTAAAAATATAGCTTAGTTGTAATATGATATTTCTCTCAAGAAAAGGAAATGTTCGGTCCATCGCGTACGGAATTAAATATTTACTGTCATTGTTTATTGACATCAAAATGAAAGGGTCATTTGTGTGTTGTTAGTGTTCGAAGGTAAATGTAATGAATATCTGTTCATTGAGCCAGCCTGAAACCATTCAGTGGGGCCCACTAGGACCAGAGCATGCCGGGGCTGCGGGTTGTTCGAGAGTTACCGCGACTTGTACACATATTTTAGATAATAACCGGGTTTTACTCGCGATGAAATTGTAAAGGTTTACGATACCTTTCTCCCGACGTTTCGACCGAATTGCACCGGCCGTGTCGTCTATGGAGTCTATGGAGTTTATGGAGTTTCTTGCCGGCTCTTCTCCATAAGACCAACTTTTTGGAACCGTGCAACTAGTGTGACTTTTCATAGGAGCCTGCAAAGGCCTATTTGAAATAAAAACATTTGACTTTGACTTTGAAGTGGTCACGGGTAGACTCGACCACAATAGTCTACTACCTTTACAATTTCAGCGCGAGTAAGATCCGGTTTTTATCTAAAACTAACTTCTGCCAGCGGCTTCGCCCGCTGCCCGAGGGAACTATTTCCCGTACCCGGAAAAAAAGTAGCCTATATTGTTCCCCAGGGTCTATTCTATCTCTGCACCAAATTTCATCAAAATCGGCTCAGTTTTAGGCGTGAAAGCGTAACAGACAGACAGAGTTACTTTCGCATTTATAATATTATAGTAGGGATAAGAAGATCTCAAAAACCCGGGCAAACAAAGGCAGTCCAGCAAGGCACTATGATGTTATCACGTAGTAACGCTCATTGTGCGCACTACAAACAAACACATCAACATATAGGGAACAATTGGGTTTGAGTCAGTCGTTTTGTACGTATAATACGATTTGACCGCTATTAAAGAGTCGGCTATTGAATTGGTATTGTTAAATTGAACTATGAGACTGTCTTCACGTTAAGTCGCTATATTTTGGAAAATGTTTTAATTAAATGTTGTATGATCAAAATGAAAAAAAAACCGGCCAAATGCGAGTCGGATTCGCGCACGGAGGGTTCCGTACCATTATCTTTGAACAAAGATCATATCTATTACCTACAACTAGCCAAAATACAAACAAGTTTATAAACCACAAATTATAACTTTGTTTTTCATACAAATATATGAATAACAAAGTGTTCGAAAGAGTTACCTTGCCCTGGCACACAAAGGGCTCCCGAAGGAACACGGTGGGTTTTAGTCAGTAAAAGTCTGACACTCCCTCACGCTGTCACCCACAGCGGGAGGGTCATCTGATGATATCCCATCGATAAAAAAAGTAGTACAGAAAATTTTTAGACACAACTCCAGGACCACCATGACTGTCCATGTGTGCCAAATAACGTCCATACATGGACTGTGCATGTGTGAGTCAGACCGTCAGTTGTAATCTAAGATCATTAGCTGCACGTAATGAGGATACAACGCGGTTTGGCATACTAAGTTACAACTATATTAGTTTGTATGTTTGTTTAGAAGAATACACCTGCAGTTGGAACTTGTACAGACGCCAGCACATCAAGTTACCTCAATCTGTCAAATTTCTGCAACAGATATTCAACCTTATCACAATAGTGGAAGGTTAATCGATTGGTAAATTTGACAGTTTGGGTAGGTTAACCTGTCTGTACATTGGCAGGTCCTAAACAGGTAGTAGTGAGATTTCTATAATCCTATGCAGTGGTGCTATGAAAATCTGCCAACACCTGCCAATGGGGTAACTATAGAAAAGGAACATTTACGACTGAGTAATCCCTGATGATCTCTATTCAAATGTGAGAACTGTGAAGTTCATTTTTTTTTACGAGCTGTTCTCTGTAGTCTGTCTAAAGGGAACACTTTCCCGCACCTGGATAATAAACTGTATAAACAGTTTTTTGGGGCATGCGATATCATAATTAAGTACAATTAAACCTATTCATAATCCCTACTAATATATATATATATATATATATATATTATATATAATATTATAAATGCGAAAGTAACTCCATCTGTCTGTTACGCTTTCACGCCTAAACCAGTGAGCCGATTTTGATGAAATTTGGTACAGAGATAGAATAGACCCTGAGGAACAACATAGGCTTTTTATCCGGGTACGGGAAATCGTTCCCTCGGGAAGCGGACGAAGCCGCTGGCAGAAGCTAGTAAATAAATAAATAGATATCCTAAGTAACTTCGTGTTACATCTGCCCGTGGAAATCTCGTCAAAATCGTTCCAGTAATTTCCAGATAGTTAGATGCCTACCGCTTCTTTGACATTTTAGATACATGAAATGGTCATATTTTCCAAAAAGTGTGTGTTAGTCTGTGTTACCATGTCAAGTTTTGTGTTACCGTTGTAATTACACGAACGTGTGACATTCTTAACATTATCTCTGGGTTTAAGTTAAGAAAAACTTTAATGAACACGATAACATCTAGTTAGTGAACAAGGCTGCATTTAAATAACATTTTGAGGACGTGAATATGCGTGGGATGGAATGCAGTGCAATTACGGAATGGGGAAACAATATGACATCTAGAATTCATATTAAAATTACAGTTATATTCACAAATAATAATAATGGCGTCCAGATATGTCGGCCACAGCGGCAGTTCTCTTATGAGATCAGCCAGCGGCGCAGGACATATTATAGTGGCTGCACATTAGCTGTGACACAGGTACACTCCCTATTCCCTCACTCTCATAGCGCGATGGGACGGCACTCCGACACCACCGGAGAGAGATCACAAGCAGGACCGACTGCAACGTGCTCTCCGTGGACGGGTGTATCAATCACCAACTACCAGACTCTGAGCTACTTTATAAGTTACTTATTGCCAACAAAGTGCTTTTAAACCGACCTAGGGATCAAACCGGAGAGGGTCTGGACACCATTATTATACTTAATTATTCTAACTCTTAAGTCTAGAACAACATCTAACATCAATCCAAAATGCACTATTTTATTTAGATCAACACAGAAGGGGTATAAATTCAAAAATTAATACACCTACATGCAATAATATATAAATTACAAAAGACATTATATTTATATATATAGGAACAGGTAAAATGACACCCATATTTAGAAATATATTGGAATTATTGTTATTAACAATAAGAGTGAGTTGCATCATTTAACTTCAATAATAACCAAACCATCAAGAACTTGTCTGGGTCTGAATCATAAGGTTAAGCAACGCTTAGCGCGGGCAGTCCGCCGATGAGTGACCCTCTTATCATGACGAATTCTTACATGTTTCGGAAGACATATTAAATATTGTTATTGGGTTGCCCGTGTGACTGGAATGATAAGGTCAGATAGACAGTGGCTCTATGTGGCACACTGGTACTCAGCTGCATCCAGTTAGACTGGCAGCCGACCCCAACATAGTTGGGAAAAGGCTAGGCAGACAATGATGAACAATCAAACCATAACTAGCCCTGTACTTGTCACCAACTGGTCACTAAAAATGGTTTGGTTTTCATTATAGTTTAATGGTGCAACCCAGCATTAATTTTGTAAAGTAATAATTATTTTCCTTAATATGGATTTTTAAGAATAATT
>NWSH02000305.1:2902753-2947444 GCA_002382865.2 Heliothis virescens | reverse complement strand
TTTGTTTGTTTGTTTGGTTGTAATGAATAGGCTCAAAAACTACTGGACCGATTTTAAAAATTCTTTCACCATTCGAAAGCTACATTATCCACGAGTGACATAGGCTATATTTTATCCGGGTACGGGCAGTAATTCCCACGGGATGCGAGTGAAACCGCGGGAAAACGGCTAGTTATATAATAAATAAAAAGTAAGTTCCACTTTTTGCGATAAGGTTGACAGATTAAGGTAGGTCAATATACTGGCATCTGTACAAGGTCAGTAAGACCACAAAGGGATCAGCAAGATATGCAAGTTGTTAGTATATATCCTCACCTTCCTCCATGGAGTCCTGGCATTTGTCCTCACAGCGGACAGTTTCGATGCTGAGCCCTCCAAGCGAGACGCGCTCATAGTGGAAATGGGCGCATTCCTCCAGCTTGGGGAAACGGCACGTGGGTACGGGCGGCACCGGCTGGAAAAAACAGTTCAGCAATGTTATTAAACAATAATTATATCTACACTAATATTATAAAGCCGAAGAGTTTGTTTGCTAGTTAATCTCTGAAAACTACTTGACCGATTTTGAAAAATTCTTTCAGTTTTAGATAGCTAAGTAAAATATTTTGTCTTCTCGACCCCTGACCATCTTTTGGTTTTCGATCACTTCAAAAGGACCACTATATATACTATTTGTTTTAATTTGCATGATCAAGAAGGTATTTTTGACAGATATTTTTAGCCATACAGTTTTATTTATGACTGTATTCGTTACCATCGGAATCCTGGGTGTTGGTACCTAAAATTTATATCGATTGGTCAAACAGGTCTAGCTGGAAATGCATTAAAATTAGTATAACTCAAAAACCACATAAAAAAACAAATCCCGGAACATACATGGGATATCTTCTTGTGCCCCTTGATCATGAGAAATTTAGATTTTGCACTATCCTTATGATCTTGAAGAGTCTTTTACCGAATCATCATCAGCATCGTAGGTGGCTGATGCCGATGGCGCCGACTGGCTCATGGCTGAACCCTGTGACGTCATCGGCGTCACTGACAGCGCCGTCAGGGATATCGAACCTGGAATACGAAAAACAGGGAATATAAACATCGTTTCTGACCGAAACTATGTCTTCTATATGTCTTGAGAAAAATATTTTTGAAAGCCCTTTTTGAGGCGATATGGTCTAACTTACCGCCCTGATACCCAAAGGTCTGAAGAAGGAAAATCATTCATAATGTCAATCACCGTGCTTGTTCGATGTAATCAGAGTTACGGCCGTTCCCAATATTCTATCTCTCTGATGATTTGATTATTAGTTTTTTTTTTTCAAATTCCTATCTCTAGTAAGCAAAACAAAGATAGATATAAATTAGGAACGGCCTTTAGGAGATAATAATGTAATATCGATTGAGTGTGTTAAGTAAAAGTGGATAGAAAAGCAGAGTTGCTTGGTTTACCAAGGAAAATATGGATTGATTGAAAAGTGACGTGAATAAGAAGGGGGTGGATGTTAGTATAACGGCTGACAGAGAAGAATGGAAGCGGAAAACATTGCGCCGACCACAAATAACTTAGGAATAGGACACGAAAAATAATTGTATGTTACTCACCAGGAGTCTCCCTCTTGTTCTCCGCATCATTGGAGGCCCTGGTGGAACTCCGAGAGTCGGAACTGAACCGCACCGATCTGGAAGCGCGAATATATGGTATTTTATTTGAATGTCATTGACTTTGTTCCTTTACACGCTAAGGGCTCCTAAACTATTGCACCAATTTGAGAAATTATTTCACTCTTAAACCTACACTGTTCCCGATGACATACAGTGAGACAATAAAGGGAGAACAAGGAACTTTGAAGTTTTTTATCAGCCGAACCACGTGACGTTCTAACGTCGACAACTGCAGATTTCAATAACCAAGCTATCGGTTGATTCGCCTACTAAAGATAGCATTTTAACATCAACCCCCTACCAAAAATGTGAAATTCCTATCTCCAGTATACAAAACAACAGATAGATTATCGAAATCCGCTGTCACTGACCAAGGATAAGGAAGGTTCGTGGATAGAAGACGTTACCTGTGAAAGCTGCTGCACTGTGTCATGTCTTTGTCAGGCTCGGCGAATGCGCGAGCGGCGAGCGACTGGCACGACATCACCGAGCCGTGGGGAGAGCCCTGCAACCAAACAAACATCATACATTTAGATGACAGACTCATATCATCTTTGAAGAGGATTTCTTTGGAAGAACGACTACAGAACATACATCTATCTAGAAGAAGTCTAGTCTACTCTAGTCTTTCGAATGTCTTAAGTTGCACAGTTCGACATAAGATTTTTTTTTTAAATATTAAAAAGCTCCAAATGTCTTACATTTGTGCGACATAAGACATTTTTTCTCGTTATTATATTATTATTTTTTGTGTCATTCATAGGACAGCAACTTAAGACATTCAAAGAGTTAAGAATGAAGTAGTATCCATGTAATATATTTGACACTAGCTTCTGCCGGTGGATTCGCCAGTGTAAAACTTAAAACCCCATTTTTTTCCCTTCCCGTGGGAATTTCAGGAATTCTGTGTAAAATTTCAGCTTTATAGGTTCACGGTCTTGAGCCCTGCGTTGATGAATCAGTGAATGAGTCAGGACTTTGATTTTTATATGGATAGACATGAAGAAGAAGAGGATAATTTAGATACAGTTTCATATCATCTTTGAACAGGATAGGAATACAGAATATACATCTATCTAGAAGTAGTAGTAAGACTACTCTAATCTACTTTAATAAATAAGTAAGTAGTATCCATTTTACAGCTTTATAACCAGAATATGTATTTTCTAAAGTTTATTTTCCCTTTTAAATCCAACTTAAATCCTATCACAAAGTACTTAACAGACAATTGCTCATAATCTAAAGCTAACCACTCGAGTTATCACTAACGGCAGTTAACCAACGCTATCTCCCAGATAACATTTAAGAGTTAACTGCTATTTATCTGAAGAGTAAAAATTACTAATGGCTTAAAGTGCTTTGTTGTGTTTGTTAGGGTCTATCAGTTGCAAAACTTGGTGGTTTCAGTTACATCTATACTAATATATAAAGCTGAAGAATAAGATACTAATAGGTATTAAATTGCCGCGTTGGTCTAGTAGTCGCATAGGGCAACTGCTGTGCAAGAGGTCTCGGGTTCGGTTCCCAGATCGAGCCGAAATCGCTTTGTAGGTTTTAGAAACTTTCCCAAAGCAGCCCTGATTCTGAATGTTGGTGATTAATATACCCGTGCATCGGAGAGCATGTTAATGTCGGTAATGCGCCAATTTCCTCTCATCGTCCCATCGCGCTATGCTCGTGAGGGAATAGGGAGTGCACCTGTGTCACAACTAATGTGCAGCCACTATAATATGTCCTGCGCAGCTGACTGATCTACTTATAAATATGAGAACAGCTACCGTGGCAGAAAATCGGCCTCGGACGATTTGTTTCATTGAACGCGCTTATCCCAGAAATCACTAGTCAGATTTCAAGATTCTTTCAGGCTACATTTTAACTTAATTTGGGGAAGCCTTTGTTCAGCATTTTTTGGCTGCGAACACGACCACATTTTACTGAGGTGCGTGATTCACGAAATAGTTCACAGGACGCTGACGACACCTCGATTAACATTTTCTTTACTAACTGGGCAGTATTTCTAACTAAACAAAAAACTATAATCTTCTTAATCTTATATATAAAAATGAATCGCTAAATGTGTTGGTAAGCGCATAACTCAAGAACGGCTGGACCGATCGGGCTTATTTTGGTCTTAAAATGTTTGTACAGATCGAGGGAAGGTTTTAACGATGAGAAAATATGATTATAAAAAAATCTGGATCCGCGTACGAAGTTGCGGGCAGAAGCTAGTTTAACATAAAATTAAACTAGAAATCATACAGTAAGAATACACGGCCGAGATAAAACATAAAATAATTATTACAAAAAGAGAACGCCCCGGCACCGGCATAACATTTTATAATGCCTATAAAATGCGCTCCAAGTAGGTTAACTGTGTCTCTATGATTTTTGGACGGGTAAAGACGTGGTGCTACTTTCAGCGGGTAATATGGAAAATAGTTTTATTTTGATTAAATTACTGTATACGCGAAGATAGAACTATAATAAACTGTGTTCATCATCATCCTCGTCCCAATGTTATTTGCGGTTGACACAGCGACAAATTCTCCATACAAAATCTTCTAAATCACATGTCGAACATGTGTTTATCTCTTTGTAGTAAGACCCAGCACGTTTTCTTCTTTCATAGTAATCTGAGTTATTTTTATGATACTAGAAGAAAGATTTGATTGTTCATTTGTTTGCATTGGAAAGGCTCCGAAACTACTGAAATGATTTAAAAAATATATTTCACTGTTGGGAAGCTATACTATCCCCGGGTGACATAAGGCTATACTTTATCCAGGTACGGGAAGTCATTCTGTAAGAAAACAGTTGAAACCCTTGGCGGAAGCAACTTACAGCCGGGCTCACCATTTCAACCTGCCTTCCGAAACACGTCAATAAAATCACATACGATAAACTGTCTCTACCCGCTGCAAGCGACTTCTCCCGCTTCCCGCTATCAGAAAGACGTAACCCATCCCAAACTTTTATAGCACATATGCAGTAAAAATATAGCTTGGTTGTAATATGATATTTCTCTTAAGAAAAGGAAATATTCGGTCCATCGCGAACGGAATTAAATATTTACTGTCATTGTTTATTGACATCAAAATGAAAGGGTCATTTGTGTGTTGTTAGTGTTCGAACGTAAATGCAATTGAAGGGGGGGATATCTGTTCATTGAGCCAGCCTGAAACCATTCAGTGGGGCCCACTAGGACCAGAGCATGCCGGGGCTGCGGGTTGTTCGAGAGTTACCGCGACTTGTACACATATTTTAGATAATAACCGGGTTTTACTCGCGATGCAATTGTAAAGGTTTACGATACCTTTCTCCCGACGTTTCGACCGAATTGCACCGGCCGTGTCGTCTATGGAGTCTATGGAGTTTCTTGCCGGCTCTTCTCCATTAGACCAACTTTTTGGAACCGTGCAACTAGTGTGACGTTTCATAGGAGCCTGCAAGGGCCTATTTGAAATAAAAACATTTGACTTTGACTTGACTTTGACGTGGTCACGGGTAGACTCGACCACAAGAGTCTACTAAGTACCTTTACAATTTCATCGCGAGTAAGACCCGGTTTTTATCTAAAACTAACTTCTGCCAGCTGCTTCGCCCACTTCCCGAGGGAACTATTTCCCGTACCCGGATAAAAAGTATATAGCCTATATTGCTCCCAGGGTCTATTCTATCTCTGCACCAAATTTCATCAAAATCGGCTCACTGGTTTAGGCGTGAAAGCGTACCAGACAGACTGAGTTACTTTCGCATTTATAATATTATAGTAGGGATAAGAAGATCTCAAAAACCCGGGCAAACAAAGGCAGTCCAGCAAGGCACTATGATGTTATCACGTAGTAACGCTCATTGTGCGCACTACAAACAAACACATCAACATATGGGGAACAATTGGGTTTGAGTCAGTCGTTTTGTACGTATAATACGATTTGACCGCTATTAAAGAGTCGGCTTTTGAATTGGTATTGTTAAATTGAACTATGAGACTGTCTTCACGTTAAGTCGCGGTATTTTGGAAAATGTTTTAATGTTGTAGGATAAAAATGAAAAAAAAACATCGTTAAGTGTAACACAGGTTTCAGATAAGTTCTAGATAGCTATCTGTCAGATAACGACATAGAAATGTGTATAATTTTGACTGCTTATCTATAGAATCATCCGTCAGATCTAGAACCTGACCGTAATACAGATTTTTAAGTTAAGGAAAGCATAAACATGAAAAAGTCACTCAACTGATGTACTTATTTCATTTTTGGCTTCACTCAAAATCACTCGATTGCCAATCTACAACATTAAGGGCCAGATAGCTATCTCACACATAACGCCATAGAAAAGTAGTCAAATTTAAAATCAATTTTATGGCATTTTCTGTCAGATACCTGTGAAACTGTCACTAAGTAGTATAGAAGACCCCCAGCGGAGCCCACTACGGCCAGAGCCTGTCTGGGGCTGCGGGTTGTTCGAAAGAGTTACCGCGGCCCTGGCGCACAAAGGGCTCCCGAAGGAACACGGTGGGTTTCAGTCAGTAAAAGTCTGACACTCCCTCACGCTGTCACCCACAGCGGGAGGGTCATCAAATGATTTCCGATCGATAAAAAATAGTATAGAAAAATTTTAGACGCAATTCCAAGACCACCATGCATGTCCATGTGTGCCAAATAACGTCCATACATGGACTGTGCATGTGTGAGTCAGACCGTCAGTTGTAATCTAAGATCATTAGTTGCATGTAATGAGGATACAACGCGGTTTGGCATACTAAGTTACATGTATTAGTTCGTATAGAAGAATACACCCGTAGTTGGATTGGAAATTATTGAGATGCAGCTGCAAAACAGGTGGTAGTGAGATTTCTATCGTTCTCAATAACCTATCTATCTCTGGATTTTGACATTTGTCCCATACAAGTTTCAAAGTTACAAGTAAGCAAATCCACAGATAGACAGAATATTGAATTGCGCAGTTAGAAGATAATACACCTGCAGTTGGATTGGAAATTGTACTGCAGCTGGCTAAACAGGTGGTAGTGAGATTTCTAAATAGTCGTAGGTATTTGAGTGAACCTCGGAAGTGCAAGTTTTGCAATTCTGGGAAGGAAACGTCGCCAATTCACCCGAATTCAATCTTCTGAAAAGTTCAGTTTTTCTCGTAGGTGACCTTTGATCAAATATATGAATGGCGAAATTTATTTCTGTACTAACTGCCCCGCCGTTTCGCCTACATCAAAGACAACTACTTCCCGCATCTAGATAATAAACTGTTTAAACGATTTTGTGGGGCATGTGTATAATGAAAACTATTCATAAAATAAACAAATAAAAAGGTAGGTACCCTAAGTAACTCTTTGTTACATCTGCCAGTGAAAATCCCGTCAAAATCGTTCCAGTAATTTCCAGATATAGGTATGCCTACCGCTTCTTTAACATCTTGGATAATTATATGAAATGGTCATATTTTCATTTTTAAAAACTGTTAGTCTGTGTTACCATGTCAAGTTTTCTGTTACCGTTCTAATTACACGAACGTGTGACATTCTTAACTTTACCTCTGGGTTTAAGTTCAGAAAAACTTTAATGAACACGATAACATCTAGTTAGTGGACACGGCTGCATTTAAATAACATTTTGAGGACGTGAATATGCGTGGGATGAAATGCAGTGCAATTACGAAATGGGGAAACAATATGACATCTAGAATTCATATGAAAATTACAGTTATATTCACAAATAATAATAATGGCGTCCAGATATGTCGGCTACAGCGGCAGTTCTCTTATGAGATCAGCCAGCGGCGCAGGACATAATTATTATAGTGGCTGCACATTAGCTGTGACACAGGTGCACTCCCTATTCCCTCACTCTCATAGCGCGATGGGACGGCGCCCGACTCCACCGGAGAGAGATCACAAGCAGGACCGACATTAACGTGCTCTCAGATGCATGGGTGTATCAATCACCAACTTCCAGACTCTGAGCTGCCTTATAAAGTGATTTTGAGCCGACCTAGGGATCAAACCGGAGAGGGTCTGGACACAATTATTATTATTAATTTTATTCTAAATATTAAACATCTAACACCAATCCAAAATACACTATTTTAGATCGCCGCTGCTGGAGGTGCCGCGCGCGCGTACCAACCTACTGCAGCGGGCGCCGCTGACCNTATGTAACCCTGAGATCCTGGTCGAAATCCGCTTTTGTGTACCGGATGAGTACGTGGGGCGACGGCGACGGCCGCCGCTGCTGGAGGTGCCGCGCGCGCGCACCAACCTACTGCAGCGGGCGCCGCTGACGCGCGCCGTGCGCACGCTTAATGCCATAGCCAACCAGCTGGATTTATTTACGTGCTCGCTGAATGACTTCACTGTAGTCGCTTATAGGGTGATAAGTTACGAATTTAGTTAATAAATAGTAGTATAGAATATGTTGATTGTTATTTATGTGTTAAGTATTTTATTAGTGTTTTAGATAATAAGAACCTGTCTGCCGCATTAGGCACGTCCTGTAATGGTAGATGTAAGGTTGTGTGTAAATAAATAAATAAATAAATAAATAAATAAATCAACACAGAAGGGGTATAATTTCAAAAATTAAAACACCTACATGCAATTATATCAATAACAGAATACATATTACAGAAACAGGTAAAATGACACCCGTGTTTAGAAATATATTGGAATTGTTATTAACAATAAGAGTGAGTTGCATCATTTAACTTTATAATAACTAAACCATAAGTCTTGGTGGCCTAGTGGTGATTAACGCTCAATCCTTCTCGATGTGAGTGGAGGCCTGTGCCCAGCAGTGGGACGATAAAAAAGGCTATTATAAAATAAAAAAAAACCATGAAGAACTCGTGGCTAAGTCAAAGTCGCGCGGATCGATCAATCATCAGGTCAAGCAACACTTGGTGCGGTCAGTCCGTGAATGACCATCTTGTCAAGACGAGTTCTTCTGTATTTCAGAAGGCACAATAAATTGGTAGGTCCCTGCTGTCATTTAAACATCTTTGACAGTTGTTACCGGTAGTCAGGAACCAGAAAGTCTGATAACCAGTCTAATATAAGGGTATCGGATTACCCAGGTAAGTGGAGTGTGAGTGTCAGATAGGCCGTCACTCCATGTGGCACACTGTTACTCAGCTGCATCCGGTTAGACTGGCATTTTATACTATAGAATTGGTTCTTCAAACTATACAGACAGAATTGTGTTGCTGGGGAGTTTGTTCCACCATTTCTTCTTACCAGTCAAAACACATAGGAAGTGGTGAAGGGCGGGCGTTTTTGGGGCTGTCTTTTGTATACTTGACCTTCAAAAAGTGCTGATTTTCAGCCTACTTTGAATAAATGCTTTCTGATTTTTGATATTTTGATTTTTGCAGCTGACCCCAAATTGAAAAAAAGCTAGGCAGATGATGATGATTAACCAAACCATGTAAGTACTTGCAGCCTATTGGTCAAATCGGTGACTTGGCAATTGAAAACAATTCAGTTACCATTTATACTTAAATGGTGTAACCCAGCATTAATTTTGTAAAGTAATAATTATTTTCCTTAATATGGATTTTTAAGAATAATTTCCTTGACTGTAACCGATGTGACTGAATAAGGTAACAGCAGGGAAAATAAATAATTTATAACTATTTAATGCCTACTCATTGTGTAAGTAATAAGGTAAATTATTAATAAATCAAAATAATAGATTCCGCTGTGCGTTACACATGGTAACTTGATTGTTTGAAAAATTAATAAATTTATTTAATTATGCATATTTCAAAAGTAGTATGAAAATCATTAAAATCAAATTATTTGGGCCAACTTGATTGTGATGGAGTATATTTGGTCACACACTTCCTTGAGGGCCATAAAATTTAATAATTTAGTTTTAAATAAAGAAATCAAAGCATTAAAATTAAATCGTGCACAGCTTATTCAGCTTTATGGTTAAGGAAAATAAAAACAAAAGAAGTTATTTTGGTTGACCAGTCATGGCATAGAACCTCTTTCTAAACATGGGTNCAAAATAAGTTTACAAGATTTCTGTACTTAAAGTACTATGGGGTGTACCCAGGTTATCCGTTACTTTACCCGACACTTTTTGTGTTGGGCACGGTAGGATATTTTAAACTGGAGACGAGACGAGAAGTGGCACTTGCCTTGTATTTATTTAAGGTGTTACGTGGTAAAATATGTAACCCTGAGATCCTGGTCGAAATCCGCTTTTGTGTACCGGATGAGTACGTGGGGCGACGGCGACGGCCGCCGCTGCTGGAGGTGCCGCGCGCGCGCACCAACCTACTGCAGCGGGCGCCGCTGACGCGCGCCGTGCGCACGCTTAATGCCATAGCCAACCAGCTGGATTTATTTACGTGCTCGCTGAATGACTTCACTGTAGTCGCTTATAGGGTGATAAGTTACGAATTTAGTTAATAAATAGTAGTATAGAATATGTTGATTGTTATTTATGTGTTAAGTATTTTATTAGTGTTTTAGATAATAAGAACCTGTCTGCCGCATTAGGCACGTCCTGTAATGGTAGATGTAAGGTTGTGTGTAAATAAATAAATAAATAAATAAATAAATAAATCAACACAGAAGGGGTATAATTTCAAAAATTAAAACACCTACATGCAATTATATCAATAACAGAATACATATTACAGAAACAGGTAAAATGACACCCGTGTTTAGAAATATATTGGAATTGTTATTAACAATAAGAGTGAGTTGCATCATTTAACTTTATAATAACTAAACCATAAGTCTTGGTGGCCTAGTGGTGATTAACGCTCAATCCTTCTCGATGTGAGTGGAGGCCTGTGCCCAGCAGTGGGACGATAAAAAAGGCTATTATAAAATAAAAAAAAACCATGAAGAACTCGTGGCTAAGTCAAAGTCGCGCGGATCGATCAATCATCAGGTCAAGCAACACTTGGTGCGGTCAGTCCGTGAATGACCATCTTGTCAAGACGAGTTCTTCTGTATTTCAGAAGGCACAATAAATTGGTAGGTCCCTGCTGTCATTTAAACATCTTTGACAGTTGTTACCGGTAGTCAGGAACCAGAAAGTCTGATAACCAGTCTAATATAAGGGTATCGGATTACCCAGGTAAGTGGAGTGTGAGTGTCAGATAGGCCGTCACTCCATGTGGCACACTGTTACTCAGCTGCATCCGGTTAGACTGGCATTTTATACTATAGAATTGGTTCTTCAAACTATACAGACAGAATTGTGTTGCTGGGGAGTTTGTTCCACCATTTCTTCTTACCAGTCAAAACACATAGGAAGTGGTGAAGGGCGGGCGTTTTTGGGGCTGTCTTTTGTATACTTGACCTTCAAAAAGTGCTGATTTTCAGCCTACTTTGAATAAATGCTTTCTGATTTTTGATATTTTGATTTTTGCAGCTGACCCCAAATTGAAAAAAAGCTAGGCAGATGATGATGATTAACCAAACCATGTAAGTACTTGCAGCCTATTGGTCAAATCGGTGACTTGGCAATTGAAAACAATTCAGTTACCATTTATACTTAAATGGTGTAACCCAGCATTAATTTTGTAAAGTAATAATTATTTTCCTTAATATGGATTTTTAAGAATAATTTCCTTGACTGTAACCGATGTGACTGAATAAGGTAACAGCAGGGAAAATAAATAATTTATAACTATTTAATGCCTACTCATTGTGTAAGTAATAAGGTAAATTATTAATAAATCAAAATAATAGATTCCGCTGTGCGTTACACATGGTAACTTGATTGTTTGAAAAATTAATAAATTTATTTAATTATGCATATTTCAAAAGTAGTATGAAAATCATTAAAATCAAATTATTTGGGCCAACTTGATTGTGATGGAGTATATTTGGTCACACACTTCCTTGAGGGCCATAAAATTTAATAATTTAGTTTTAAATAAAGAAATCAAAGCATTAAAATTAAATCGTGCACAGCTTATTCAGCTTTATGGTTAAGGAAAATAAAAACAAAAGAAGTTATTTTGGTTGACCAGTCATGGCATAGAACCTCTTTCTAAACATGGGTGCCGAAGAACAAAAAAATCAAAAAAAGAAAGAGACATACAGACAACATCTAGGAGAGGCTGGAATGATTATCCGCTCACATTCTGACCACAGAGCATCCAGCTGTCAGTACACACTCCAAAAACTCGCCTCATCCTCGATTTCCACTAATATTGAGCAATTTATTGCGATAAAATGCCATTTAGTATGATTCTCTTCACTTTACTACACGACACAGTCAAAAACAACACATTTAGAACATTCCAAATTCAAAATTCGTAAACCACTAGCACTTTTAGTAACTTTCAGCGATAATTACACACGTAACACAGTAAAAAGTTGCATTAGAACACTTTGGCACTACATTTTAGAACAACAATCCGTTTTTGTACTAACATTGGCACCAAACGTTGCTCAAAGGCTGAATTTCGAAAGTATTTTTGCAACAAAACGTTTCAACGTAATCTTTTCACGGTCCGTCGATGATCACAGTTAAAAAGACTAAGAAATGACTTCAAAAAACAGTACTGCACCACTATTTCGACACATAAAAACAATATTTACAATAAAACTGGGCTAAACAAAAATAGCAATCCCTCGGGCCGCGATCGCGACGCAATTGTAACTGAATATTCCAAGTCCGTGCAATGTTTCATGTTCGACAACCGTTAGCGAACAGACAATAACACTAATACACCGCAAATTAATTCATGAAAAAGCTTTTTTTGTAATGAAATTATCGCGAAAATATAACTCAAGAGCGTAATTCGATTTGACAGACGGCACGCCCCCCTCCCCGCTTGTAGCGAACTGCGGGTCGATGACGATGTTGCCAGCTCGCGCCTACTATCACTGCTACGCGGGAGATTTTCGTAAATAGAACACAGGGAAAAATTGAGGTAAAAATAATCAGTTTTATTGCCAGTGTTGAAATATTTAGATTTATTGGTTGTGTTGTAAAAAGTCGGAGGTTTTAATCGAATCGATTGTTATCGTTGGATTAGAAGTGAGAGTTGTTTTAATTTAAAGATATCTTGAGTTAATCTTTTATCGATTATATTGTACGAGAAGAGCTCTTTATCAGAGATATTGATTGTAAGTGCATTACTGAGATAAAGTTGTTAAGTCATGCACTATTGATACATAGCGCAGCGTGTTATTATATCATGACCTTATTTTGGTCATAGTTTCACTTGCAACTACAAGAAATATATAAGTACACATATAAAAATATCCTTTGTAAATGGTGATTAAACGGTTCTAAGTAATTTATGTTAGTTTTCAGTTCAAGTAAAAGAAATACAAAAATCCGAATTAACCTCCTTTTTGGGTGTCGGTTAAAAACAAATAGCATCAGCCTTTGCAATAATTTTTCTTCAATGAAAGTCGAAGAAAGTCAATTTTACACCATTCAAGCAGTTACTAAGTTGGAAAACGGATCAATAATAGTCTTTAACATTAATATTATTGAGAGAAATTCATTAATTCATTTCTAAAGCGAAGCGATTGAACATTTTCATTTACTTTGGACTTTCTCTGATCATTTAATATATTTTACTGCAATCATTTGTGTGTACACTAGGAGAGTTTTATGACGTCATTAAGTATCGTGACGTCATCATGATGTGACGGGATATATTTATGGTGTTAATATGTTTTATGATGGGGTTTATTAGATTCTTCTCGTCATTGATTAAATGTGACGGATTTTTTGGGTCGACAAATCCGAAATAGTCAAATAAGTGTTATACAAGGCATGACTTGCACGATTCAAGAAAAAGTAGCGTTTAATGACACATGTGTATCATAACCGCATCCGTTTTGGTTCATCCGTTTAAGAGCTACGGTCTACGGTGCCACAGATAGACAGATATACAAACTTATTACCACTCTTGGTTTTGCGTCGGATGAAAAAAAGAAATACGCGGTCGAAGTCGAAAACCTCCTCCTTTTTTAGGGTTCCGTACCCAAAGGGTAAAACGGAACCCTATTACTAAGACTTCGTTGTCTGTCTGTCTGTATTTCATTAACCGTGATAGCTAGAATGCTGAAATTTTCACAAATGATGTATATCCGTTGCCGCTATAACAACAAATACAAAAAAAAATAAAAAGTAAATTATTAAGGCTGTTCATTTATATTAATTAATTGCAAAATTGTATACTAGTAGCGCCATCTATTAGAAATAATGTGCCACTTAAGTAACTCACAGTTAACCATTCCTATTGTACTTTTTTCATAGATAATGATACGGAACCCTTCGTGCGCGAGTCCAACTCGCACTTGGCCGGTTTTTTTTAAGTCCGTTAAATACGATTTGCGCGATAATATGACGCGTGACAAGAAGTAATTATAATATTTAATAATTCAACGTAACAACATGTTACGATTTGGTTCAAATCAAACATAACATTGATTAAGTAATGGCTAGAGGCTAATGTCCTTTATCAATACTAGACATTTTAATTGCCTGTTAGATAATTATTTTATCGCTAGTCTTATTTATAGAATTCGCCTTAACCTTTATTTGTAACAAACTCTACATTATATTCTACACATCAAAATTAATGTGATCACAGCTCCTGTTAGTGAATTCGCAAAGGTATTGTTGTTTTTATGTTACGAACGGGATTAGCTTTTGTTGTTTTAGTATTTTGTTGGACCACATTATCGCATTGGGCGTAAGCCTGTCATGGTATTGTATGGTGAGATAATAAATAAATAAATATTCATTCGTATACAATTGTGACTTAGGATAGAACTGGGCTGCAGAATATTTCACAAGTTACCTTGTCCCAGGTACACTGTGGGCTCCAGAAGGAACACGGTGGGTTTTACTCAGTAAGAGTCTGACACTCCCTCACGCTGCACCCACAGCGGGACGGGTCATAATAAAAAGGGTTACGGGATCGTTCAAAAGAATGACCAGGTCCCGTTCTGAAGATATATGGATGAGCTTTAGGTTTTGTTGCTCGCTCTCTTGCTTGACCTTAACCAGCCGTAAAATGGCCGCCCATTGGTCACACAGCTGTCAAAATGTCTGTAAATTGATTGATCAATGAGCGACCGGCAGGTTAGGTTACAAACAACTCAGCCATAGACAGTAAAATCTGCGTCATGGGATGAGTTACATGACCATATCCCCTAAATAAGTGGATTATATGACGTAAGACCAATCTGTAAGTTACCACGTTAGTTGTCTATGGTTGTTTAGGAGAAAAAAATCATACCACGCACTCTATGACTGACGTTAATTAATTTACGCTTATGTATTATGAGGAAAACTATAAGGAAAATCGAGTGAAGATTCAATTAGTTCTGAACCAACGGGTATGACGCTGTGATGGTATCTCTAAAGGTGTATAGTACTAGTAGATATATATGGCGTAGCTTGTATTGTATGCCTAATAAAGTAGTCTACAACCATGCACTAAAAGTAGATTTTAATAACCTATCTGTGGACTTACTGGAGTTAAGAATTTGACACTACTCGTATGGGGGTCTCTGGTAAGCAAATCCACACACAGATAGATTATTGAAATCGCCATCATAAGTTCCAGAGATTTGTCCATCATTACTTTAAAGCTCTATAAAATCTAACTGCCAATTGCGCCAATATATCAGGTCAGTCAATTCGTTACAATTAATGACAAAAATGTGTATTTCTCACTAAAGATATAATTTTCATTTTCACAAAAATAACATGAACTTCGAAGCATCCAGTCGTTCATCCCCGGCATTCAACGATATTAAAACCTACGAGACCTAGATACGAACAATGGAGGACGATAATGGAATTGAAATAGATTTCTATCCCCCACACCCCTTTTTTTAGTTGATTTCTGCAGCAAAAGAGATATATTAAATAGCGATCTTAAAATAAATCTACCCTGTGATAGTGTTATCATTATTTCTGCCATCTCGTGATGATTTGCATAGTTTTTGCCAATCGGAAGTAAAACCTAGCTCTTCTTGGCAGTCGGTTAAAAAGGCTTAAAATGACGAAGAAAATGGAATGAACTTAATATTGGCAGGTCAAGTTTGTAAATACCCGGGCCAAAAACATCAATCGCGGGGTAGTTATTTATTCACAACATATTTAATCTATACTAATATTATAAAGAGGAAAACTTTGTTTGTTTGGTTGTAATGAATAGGCTCAAAAACTACTGGACGTATTTTAAAAATTCTTTCTCCATTCGAAAGCTACATTATCCACGAGTGACATGGGCTATATTTTATCCGGGTACGGGCAGTCATTCCCACGGGATGCGAGTGAAACCGCGGGAAAACGGCTAGTAATAGATATACTTAACAATATTTATACTCTTTATTAATAATTATTAAAGCGTCATAAATCCTGCCTATCATTATTACAGTAACGTAACTCATTAATCTATCAAGAATTTTCTAAATCCTTTTCCGCAAACACTTTCATATCACGCCAACTAAAGTCAAATTGATTGATAGCTGGTCCATTCCAAACGACCACAAAATATTCTGTCAGGGTCGTCTTCCAGATAAGGGTACCAATGACTGCTGCATATAAATGAACATTTTCACTTTTAATTATAACAATTTGTCATATGGCAACACTGATTGAGTGGGAAAGTGGGAAAACTTTGTTATGCTTAAACGAACCCGGAGTATTCCGTATTATTTTACATATCCTTCCCTATTATAAATGCAAAACTAATTGTCTGTTTGTCCACTGCTCCGATTTTAGTAAAGTACACAGACAGTTTAAGAGTCTGAGAAAAAGGTAATTTTTTCTTCGGATGCGGCAAATAGATCCATCGGGACGCAGGGAACGACTAGTCTATAATACATACTTTCATATCTGAAAAACGTAAACCCATTGAAAGTAATAGGTACCTGTACTTCTCGTTATAAGCCAACTTTGCTACTCCAAAGTTAGCTTATAATGAAATCTAATCACCAGTTTTCCGAAGTCATATCATGCTATTCATCCAATTGACTGTGAAGATCACATAGGCAGTCGTTCCAAGAAAAACACTGGTACTCAGCTACCTAAGATTTGAGTCGTGAGTCGCAGAAAATCGTTACAAACAAAAAAGACAACTCATTTTGCGTTGCCATGTGAATCAAATAGGACTTTTGTATGAAACCGAATGTAGCAAATTTTCTGCAACCGAAATTCTGCTACTCACAACTCACAAAATAACGCTCGTTTGGCCTCAGCCAAAAAGGCTAGGCAAATAAAGAGTTCCAAATCGAGCTGTAATTCAACAACATAACATGTTACCGAATAGCCATTGAAACTTGTAATCATCATAAATTACAACCGTGTTATTGTAATATGGCCACGATATGAAAGTGAGGGATCGCATACGTGTTGCCAGCACTATCAATCATTGGTAATGCTAAATAATGGTTTTATATTGATCTAAGACTGTTAGCTTTCTGTTTTTTGTGCTATGTAGGAAATGGTCGTTTCAAGATCTTTTGAAAGATAGACTAGCATTTTTATGATTGTTAATAAATGCGAAATTAACTCTATCAAACTTTCACGCAAAAACTACTGAACCGATTTTCATATTGTTTGGTACAGAGACAGTACAGAGAAAGTAGCATGAGTCCTTTCTCACAATCTAGCTATGGTGAGAAAGGACACATGCTACTTTTTATCTGGATGCGGGAAGTAGTTCAAATGGAACGCGAGTGAAATCCTGACAAAAACTAGTGATATTACATTGTGAGTCACAAAATAAGTAAGCGGTTTGAAACTTTAATTTGGCTTATTTAAAGGATTTTATGATTCATAATAACTGGTCTAGTTCTTATAAGCATGATAACTGAGTGATCCAATGATCCTCTTTTTCCTCGTACCCTGTTCCCAATTTTATTTGTGGACGATGCAATATGTTTTCTGCTTCCATTCCTCTCTGTCAGCCATTATACTATCATCCACTCCCTTTTTATTCATGTTCCTCTTTCAGGTAATCAATACATCTTTTTCTTGGTCTACCTCTACCTCTCCATCCATCCACATTAATCTTGTCCCACTCTACCCTTGATGAGGAAGAAATTATATTACCAATACCGGTCAGATGTTAGGATTTTATACATACAATGATGTAATTTAGGTGAATTATGAGAAAGGGTAATGTCAGTGTCAGACCAGTCTTACGAAGAGGTATCAGCCCGGGTAACTGTGTTAAGGAGGTTCCTCCATGCGGCACACTGGTACTCAGCTGCATCTGGTTAGACTGGAAGCCAACCCCAACATAGTTGGGAAGAGGCTAGCAGATGATGACGATGAGAAAGGGCCATATAAATTAAACAACGATGTATCCGATACCTCATTCTTTTCAAGTAAAAAGTCGATACATTTCAATTATACCAGTTGCTCCCCGTTTTAAATTCAAAGCGCATAGAAAGGGAAAGGAATCGCAACAAATGCATAATAAATGTATATAATTTAGTCTTCAACGACGCTAAAGTAACACAGCAGTTTGTTTTTGAAATACTATGTCCGTCACTTGTATTTCATAGCAAATGGCTATCGGATACAGTTTTTGTTGTAACATAATCGTTGGTTGACGCAATTATTGCAAAATTATGGTGGTATATGCTATATGAATAGGTAATTTTGTCTATAATAGAGATATAAGTAGTATGTCCAATTTTGTAGAATCTATACTAATATTTTTGAGTTTGTTTGTTTGAACAAGGTAATCTCAGGAACTACTGGTCCGATTTGAAAAATTCTCTCAGTGTTAGATAGCCCATTTATCGAGGAAGGCTATAGGCTACTTTTTATCCGGGTGCGCCGAGTAGTTCCCACGGGACGCAGGTGAAACCGCTGGCACCGCTTTATAATTAGTATAGACTAGCCGTTTTCCCGCGGTTTCACTCGCATCCCGTGGAACTACTCGGCGCACCCGGATAAAATATAGTGATATGTCACTCGTGGATAATGTAGCTTTCGAATGGTGAAAGAATTTTTAAAATCGGTCCAGTAGTTTTTGAGCCTATTCATTACAACCAAACAAACAAACAAAGTTTTCTTCCTTATAATATTATTAGTTTAGATTAATAGGAAGTACGATTAGAAGGATGGACTACCAATCAAGTAGAATATTGGGAACAAAACAATTATAGGCATGAAATTCATGGAAACGACGCAGAGTGAACTAAAACTGCAATTTCAGACAGAAATAGGTCACGTCAAATGGAGAATCAAATGGCTTTAGAAATACCAAAACCAGACACAGAATTCAAATGCACAAAACACAATACCCTTCAAATTGTGACACTATAAATGCAGCAGAAATAGCCCTGCTCTTGCAAAAAGGAACTTTATTACTACAGAACTAAGGGTCATTTTTAACTGAAAATCCTCTACCCTCCGAAATAGGCAAGTGTCCAGCACCCTTCAATGGAAGTATAACAGGTTTTTAGTTTTAATTGCTTGCAACCGTGTGAAAAGCGTCGAGTTGTCAGTTTGTTAGTAATGGCGTCCAGACCAATTGTCGGTCACGGCGACAGTTCTGTGTAAGGAGATCAGCCAGCTGCGCAGGACGTATTATAGTGCATTTGCAATCACACAGGTGTACTCTCATAGCCCGATGGAACGGCAATTCGACACCACCGGAGAGATCACAATCAGGACCGACATTAATTGCTCTTCGATGCTCGGGTGTATCAATCAATTTCCAGACTCCGGGGTTCTCAGTAAAAGTTTCTAAAACCCACCCACAAAGCGATTTCAGTCAGACACGGGAATCTCAGAACCTGTACACAGCACACCAACGAGGCAGTTCTTTATCTTCCATGTAACATATAAAAATCAAAGTCCTGACTCATTCACTGACTCATCAACGCAGGGCCCAAACCCGTGAACCTATAAAGCTGAAATTTTGCACAGAGGTTCATCTTAAGACTCTCGCGCGAGATAAGAAAGGATTTCCCGCAATTCCTACGGGAACGGTAAAAAACAGGATTTTAAGTTTCAAGCGGGCGAAGCCGCTGGCAGAAGCTAGTACATACATATAACTTCACCCGGTTGTTTTGATGGCCTGCCCTGATTTCGTGTTTAGTTTTGACGTTCCATTTGAAGGAATATATATGTAAATGGGTGTTTTAAATGGCTTCTGTTTTAACTGTTCCTGAGTCAGAAATAGATGGTTTCGTAATATCGGGAAGCATGTTTGATTGTTGCTGATTTATATTGTGTTTATGGGTTTCATAATAGCTTTGAATAGTTGAGGTTTTATCTGCCAGTTTGCTAATAGAAGAATGTGTTTATCGTTGTAATATATATATCTCTTAATGTTTATAATTCTTCTTTTTAGTCATAAGTACTAAACGGCTGGATCGATCTGGTTCGAATTTTCTACACTTATTTGATAATAAATACCATAAGACGTGAAAGGTAGTGCTACTGTTGATAATGTTCGCAAGTGTCATAAACCATACAATTAAATACTATGAAACATATACTTCTAAAATGGTACAGACAACAGAAAGTGAACCTACCCGAATCTGTCAAATTTTATCAATCGAATTTTAACCTTTTAACCACCATTATGATGAGGTTGAAAATCTATTGAAGAAGACAGATTGGTGGGTGTATGAAGTGGCAGGCTAATGTGCTGGCGTCTGTACCTCGTCGTGACAAAGGGTCTCCATGAGAAACCTTACTAGAAACTTCTTATATATAAATTCACCCAATCTGGAAAGCAAAAATATAATCTCCCAACCGGCAAAGCCGTCGAAGCAGTCGACTTTGAAGAATGACTTCCGACAAATCCAAGAGTTACAAGGCAAAAACACTTATTAAGTTAGTTAAAGTTTCTTTGCGGAAGCCAAATAAACTAGCAGGTTCTACGAAGCGCGAACAATCCGACATTAACGGTAATACCGTGGTTAAGCATGACTTACTTTTTGACACCCCAGTTATATAACAAACTAGCTTTTGCCCGCGACTTCGTTCGCGTGGAATAGTGACTTCCGGCAAATTTTTGGTTGTAACCACATAGTTCCCGATCTCGCGGGATCTCTTCAAAAATGAGATGTGGAAGATATTCTAGGGAACTCTTCAAAAATCAACATAATGAGCTCTGCGTTTGAATTTAATAGATGTATACTCACTTAGGGCATTAAAGCCGTCATTGCCGATCGAAAAAGGCGAAAATGTTATTTTTCCCTTATTTTCTCATCATTCTACTGATTACTACAGTAACTACTAATAATCGATATCAAACTAAACCTACTTACGTTAAATAATTTAATCAGAAAACCAGGAAAACCCAACAAATAAACTTTTAAATTGACAAATGCAACGAAACCAATTTAGAATATACGAAACAGCAGGACCACTACAGACAAACAATCATACGACCGACAATACACTTTTTCCACGACAGTACCGAAGCGCTCGGCCGATACCCAACCAAATGAATGTAACGAAACCATAGCGCGATCTATTTCGATCCCAACGCCATCTATCGTTTTGTGGGGCTTAGCTTAAATATTTTATTACCTTTATGCTATATAAATAAATAAATAAATAAAAATCGAGGATAAAGACAACTCGGATTATTTATCTATACTCCGTTAGGGCATTTCCTTTGTACTAAAAGTTTTATTACATTGATATTATTTTTTTCATACCTTTTTACTATTTATTTACTTTTTTTCGATGAATTAAAACAATAACATGAACCGAAGTCGTGTAACGATCGACATAGAATTATCTATACTCCGTTAGAGCGTTTTCTTTGTACTAAAAGTTGTATTATATTATATTTTTCATTGCTTTTTACTATTTTGTAAAAACAAATTTCCAATGAATTAAAACAATAACATGAACTGAACAATTGTAATGACACCATTGCGCGATCAACGCCATCTATCTACGGAGTATGGGAACAGCTCGACATTTATAGTACGGAATGGACAATAGATGGCGCTGTATGTCCGGAATAAATTTATTTTTATTTTTATTTATTGAAATAAAAACTATCCTATGTCCTTTCTCAAGTTCCAAACTATGTCTGTACCAAATTTCACACAAATCGGTTCAGTAGTTTAGGCGTGAAGAAAAGACAGACAGACAGACAGACAGACAGACAGAGTTACTTTCGCATTTATAATATTAGTTTGGATAGTTTGGATTGGATAGTTTGGATTGGAAGTTTGGATTTGGATGGACTAGCGACTCGCCCCGGCTTCGGTGTGATTAGAAACCTCAAAAATAACAGTATTTCGCCACTCATCATCATCTGCCTAGCCTTTTCCCAACTATGTTGGGGACGGCTTCCAGTCTAACTGTATGCAACTGAGAACCAGTGTTTTACATGGAGCGACTGCCTGTCTGACCTTCACAACCCAGGTAGCCAGGCGAACCGATACCCATTGGTAAGACTGGTTGTCAGACTTTCTAGCTTCAAATCACTGATTTACAGCTGCACACAATTAGAATGGAAGCCATCTCAAACACACTTGAGAAGAGGCTAGCTAAAAGATGAAAGCGTTAATTTGAGTACCTTTAGACTGAGGCCAAACGAGCGTAATTTTTTGAGTCGTGAGTCGCAGAATTTCGGTCGCAGAAAATCGTTACTAACAAAAAAGACAACTCATTTTGCGTTGCCGTGTGAATCAAACAGGACTTTTGCATGAAACCGAATGTAGCAGATTTTCTGCGACCGAAATTCTGCTACTCACAACTCACAAAATTACGCTCGTTTGGCTTCACCCTAACCATTTTTTAACTACATGTACTACTCGTTTAAATGTTACAAACATTACACAGTAAACGGTATCATAAGACATTCCTTTGAGTATCACAGTATGTACAGGACCGGTATTCAGAATTTCTAAGTAGGTAAGTTAAGTTCAAGATCATTGGGCAACGCTTTCGGTGGCGCGAATTTTCGAAATGCCACACCGTCTGAGGTATTCACTTGATGTCGTGGAGGTATGACGATTAAAACGAGGCTTATAGGTCTCTGTAGTAGTACCTATAGTTATAGGTTTATTGAAATTGCTGCTTGGAGCTTATTGTTTATCTCTATCTACTAATACTAGCTTCTGCCAGCGGTTTCACCTGCGTCCCGTGGGAACGACTCGGCGCACCCGGATAAAAAGCCTATAGCCTTCCTTGATAAATGGGCTATCTAACACTGAAAGAATTTTTCAAATCGGAACAGTAGTTCCTGAGACTAGCGCGTTCAAACAAACAACTATATAGACTAGTAGCTTCTGACACCGGTTTCACCTGCATCTCGTTGGAACTACACGGCGCACCCGGATGAAAAGATCGTCGATAAATGGGATATTATCTAACACTGAAATAATTTTTCAAATCACTTCAAAAGTGCCTGTGATTAGCGCGTTCAATCAAAAAAATCTTCAGTTTTATAATATTCACTCAAATAGCTATAGTCCAAACTAGGTGAGGAAAAGAAGCAACCAAGTTAAGAAACTAATTCAGAACAACATTACCATATGAAATTGAAATTTGTAATAAATGACGTAAATATTGTAATTTTCTTCAAATTACAAATTGCTCTCAATATTCTGTTATACTTACATATAATTAACATATTACATTTAATTCGTTTAGATTTTAATAATAATTTCCTTATTATCTTATGAAAGAAATGGATTATGGATTTTAATTATCAAATAAATAACTATTTTCGTCAGTTCATCCAAGACATACTTGATGATATAAAAAGCTAGGCTTAGGGCTCGTTTCACAGGTTCCGGATACAATTCTTAATAGCTATCTGACAGATAATGCCATAAAGGAGTAGCCAAAATGTCTAAAATGTTTAGAACTGAACTTTATCTGGAATCTAAATGGCCCTTTTTTTATATCGATGGGAAATCATCAGTATGACCCCTCCCGCTGTGGGTGACAGCGGAAGGGAGTGTCAGACTTTTACTCACTTAAACCCACCGTGTTCCTTCGGGAGCCCTTCGTGAGCCAGGGCCGCGGTAACTCATTCGAACAACCCTTGCGCCCTTGGGGCTCTGGCCCTAGTGGGCCCCGCAGGGGTTTGCTGACACTCTCTGAGGAGCGCGTGGAACAACGCGCGCCGCCGACACGGGCCTGTCGTCTCTCAGGAGACGGAAGGACGATGAGCCACCCGAAACTCACCGCCCACAGACCCATGCCGTGTAACTGGCCCTTAGACTTAGACCATACTACGATATACTCAAAAAAAAAGCAGCCCAAATCGAGACCCTCCTTTTTAGGAAGTCAGTAATAACAACAATAACATTTATAACTCAAGCGCTAACAAAAAAACTACAATGTCAACTGTAGCAAACAGTCCCATGTGTTGTACACGTTGTCTATGGGCATGGTGACGTCACAGCAATGGCCGCCTGCCCACAATGTGTTTATTGATATATTAAGCTTGTAGTTGTTGATTATATCCGTTGTGGTAGCTGTTAGATTTATTTATTACTAGCTTCTGCCAGCGGCTTCGCCCGCTTCCTCAGGGAACCATTTCCCGTAAACGGTGTTGTTCCTCAGAGTCTATTCTATCTCTGTACCAAATTTCATCAAAATCGGCTCACTGGTTTAGGCGTGAAAGCGTAACAGACAGACAGACAGAGTTAGTTTCGCATTTATAATATTAGTAAGGATAGAACGGTGGATAACAGTGAGAGAAAAACGTTTTTGCCAAGAAAATCCCTATGTGTTGAAAAAGATCAGTATTTTATTCACGGAAATATTGCCTAAACTATTTGTCTGACTTTTAACGGGACCACAAAAAGGGTCAACATTCTCTCTTCAACATAATGGTCTAGTAATATACACTGCCATACATGGAATTGTATTGTAAAAGAAAAACAGTTTAGATATGACTTTTAAGTTTACTCCAGTCATGTCATCTTTTACACAATCCATCCATCGTTTCTTTGGTCGTCCTCTTCCACAATATCCACCCACATTCATGCTCAAAACCTTCCTCACAACATGACTTTTTAAATAATTCACACATCAGTGTCCGTAATTTGCAAATACAATGAAAAAATGCCAAGAAAACAAAAACTGGGTAAAAATTACACTAAACCTGGCAACACCTATACAACCAAAAAAACACCGTTACTTACGAAAACTACAACTATTTAAAAATAAATTAACATTTTTTGCACAAGAGATGCTAAGAAAAAAACCACTATTAGCAATTTCAATTTAAAGTTAGATAATATAACATTTATTGGAATAAAAACTAAACTAGCTTAGCGGGCCAATTCTCACATATCTAAGTGAATAATTTCACAACATTAAATCTAGGAAAAAGTATAATTTCTGTGTCAATACATGTTATTATCGAAACCAAACGTGATTAACATTTAAACGTTTCAAAACTGCGTTTTGTTATGTCATAATTCTAAGATGACTGGGGCTAAGTAACAGTTGCAAGGGGTCGATCGAACGCTTGGCGCGGTCCGTGGATGGGTGACCATTTTGCCACGGTAATAATATTACATACAGTAGTTTAACTTCATATAAACGGACGACGCGCGAGCTATACCTACGCGCTCGGAACTTGGTATGTTCTTAGTATGATACAGTCGCGGGTGTGCCGTAGTGACGAACGGACGGTGTACTGGTTTTTGATCAGCAACCGCGCGATTTTTTACTAGAAATAAATACCTACCTATTCTATCATGTTCTATCATGTTTTTTTTTTAATTAAATCTATCAATAAAAAAAACAATTTGCATTTTTATTGAACACTTTCTATTCTTTTCTATTCACAGAGTATTTTATGTAATCATATTATGTAATAATATTTTATATTGTTATTAAGTATTTGTGCTAATAAATAAATAAAAAGTAATATATTTACAATCTCAAAACTAGATAGAAACTCAAAGTAGGCAGATGCAATTAAAACGCTGTAGGTGGGCGACAGCGACAACCCTATCTCATGCTTACGTACCGCGCGGCTGTAGGCACTTATTTCAAGGCCCCGGCCGAGTCGCAATACTGTATAAGATAATTATAATTTTTCCCTGTTTCGGAAGGCATGACAAATTGGAAGAGCTCGGCTGTCATTTGAACATCTTTGACAGTCGTTACGGGTAGTCAGAAGCCAGAAAGTCTGACAGCCAACCTACCAAGGGGGTGTCCCAGTAACTGGGTAGACGAGATCTGGTAAAACCTTCATGTAAAACCGTGGTTCTCAGCTGCTGCATGCGGTTAAACTGGAAGCCGACCCCACCATAGTTGGGAAAGCCACCAAAGCTAGGCAAATGATAACTATGATGTTATGTCAGAATTTTAAGATGTATGTGGCTAAGTTACAGTCACACGGGTCGATTGGTCAAAGATCAACTGGACTTAACGAAGTCATAAAGTGGATGGGTAACCACTCATTTGATGACCTGAGTGCTATATAATAAGGTTGGTCTGGATTATATAAAAACCGGCATAATTGTTAAAGCGGTAACAGAAATACATCATCAGTGAAAAATGCAGCTCTCTAGCTATCATGGCTTACGAGATACAGCCTGGTGACAAATGGACAGCTAAGTCTTAGTAATAGGTCTTATTTTACCGTTGGGGTACAGAACCCTAAACAAAACCCCCACTCCTATTTGAACGCGACTAGCTCCTACCTGCTCTCTCGTGGGAACTACTGCACGCATCCGGATAAAAAGTAGCAAAGCCTTCCTCGATAAATGGGCTATCTAACACTGAAAGAATTTTTCAAATCGGACCAGTAGTTCCTGAGATTAGCGCGTTCAGACAAACAAACAAACAAACTCTTCAGCTTTATAATATTAGTATAGTATAAACTCAGCTTTGTTGCCAGGGAGAAACTGAACGAAAACCGCAAATATTACATGAAAATGATTTTACGACACCAAGCGAGACTTCAAACAATGTTAGTTAAGTTTAACTGGCCAGTAAACAGTTAAGTTTCTCCGCTATGACTTGTTAAAACTAACACTAACTTGTCGTTACTAACTTTCAGTGTTTTGTTTTGAGTTAACTGTCGTTTGAGGTAACAAATGGTATTCTAAGCTAGCTGTTTCTTTGCGGTTTCACCCGTGTCCCGTAGAAACTATTTTCCGTATTTGGATAAAATATAGCCTATGTTACCCGGGGATAGTGTAGCTTCCTAACTCGTAATATCATCATCATCTTCCTGCCCTTATCCCAATTTATTTGTGATCGGCGCAGCATGTTTTCTTCTTCCATACTCTTCTATCTGCCGTCATCTCACAAGTAACATTCTGCCATGTTGACCAATTGCATGTTGTTTAGTAGTTTCGGAACCAGATCAAAAACAGCACTTTTCGAACGTCAAAATTACACGAGACAGCCCCAAAAATGTCCACCGTTAACCACTTTCTATGGGTTTTTGTTGGGAAGAAGAAATGGCGGAACAAACTCCCGTACCGACGACAACAGGTCAACCTACCCGATCTATCAAATTATAGCAATCGAAAGTTAACCTTCCACTATTGTGATAAGGTTGAAAATCTATTGAAAAAAAATGACAGATTGAGGTAGGTTGATGTGCTGGCTTCTATACAAATAGAGGTATCGCAAAACCCAGCTTTGAGAGTACGTATGAACTTGTATTGAATTTATTGGCTACTAGTAAATACGCATAAGACTAGCAACCACGTGGCATTTCAATGTCAACCACTTAGCAATTATAATTAGTATAACAAGCACTAGATTTATACCTAGATCATCTCCGAATGACTAACACAAATAAGGGCTTCATACACTAGACGACGAAGTCTTCGATTAGACAAAAAATCTAGTCAGAACCTGAGAAAAGAGGTAGGTTACTTTTTATTTAGGTGCGGGAAATATGTAGTTCCTTCGAGACGCGAGGAAAAGTGAATAATTTAGGTAGAGACTGTAAGCTCACGCGAAATCGACCTAACTACAACCTCAATCTGTCAAATTTCTTCAATAGATTTTCAACTCGTGGAAGGCTTGTGTGCCCCGCAGGGTTTTGCTGACACTCTCTAAGGAGCGCGAGGAACAACGCGCGCCGCCGACACGGGCCTGTCGTCTCCTAGGAGACTGAAGGACGATGAGCCAGTTCCACCACACCTGAAGTGACGACCACGACCAGTCTGACAAGAGATTGATGAATAAGTTGCGTGGTTACATCCAATTTGTCGGGTATCAAAGACTGGCGTAGCCTAGTGTACGCAGGGCCTAAATGACGACTCGACTATTAAAATTGAATAGGGCACGTGAGTGAACCGCATATTCATATTGAGACGGCGAAACATAATTATTATGTTGTGTTTATAAAGCGATTAGTTTCTACAACTTCTAGCCGCGTCATCGCCTGCGTTTTACATATGATTTATCATGAAAAGTGCTTCCGTGTATCGAGAGCACGATAAATTTGTGGGTCCCTATTATATCATGTGAACATTTTTGTCAGTCGTACCACAGGATAAAGATGTACCATTAATGAAGCTAAGACTTGTTGTCAAAATGATGACGTAAGCACCGTCGAAGTCCTAGGGTTGTCATTTGGTAGTATTGACTTAAATGTGTGTCAAACTTTAGTTCGTAATTTGTTTCACCAAATGCTGGCGCGGTAGCTCTTGACGCGACAGTCAGTACTGACAGCACTGGTAAAGGTACATAAATGCTGGTCAATGCGCATGCGTGTGTGAGTGTGACGTTACGAACGTTAGTAGGTAGCTTCTACATAAATATTATAAACTGTGCTCGTATTGAGAAGCCAGAAAGTCTGACAACCAGACTTACCAAGATTTTTCGGATTGCCCAAGTAAAACACTGGTACTCAAATGCGTCCTATTATACTGGAAGCTAACATAGTTGCGTAAAATCACAGTTTAAATATAGAACAGTTGGGAAGCTACCTACTAAAGTTCGTAACGTCACACTCACACACGCATGCGCAGTGACGAGCATTTATGTACCTTTACCAGTGCTGTCAGCCAGTACTGACCAGGGGTAGGACAGTTCCATACATTGACAGATGTGGGGTATTTTTTTCCAAAAAGCGCCATCTACTAGCTCAATCCTTAAACAATTAATTACTTTAAGTCACCATAGGTGGCGACGCTATTGATACAAATATAATTTGTCACTAAAATTAAATTAATATATTAATTAATTTAATTTGTATTATGATTTTAACCACCAATTTATTTTAAGTCGTATTTTAATTATTTCTAACTATTTGTCTAGAAATCAAACTACATAATATTTAAGATAGCAACGCAGTTAATGATTGATTTCCGATCGTCAAAATTCAAAGTGATCATCACAAACATGGCGACCGCTCCATGCGTAAAAAAATATTAAAAAACGACTTTGAATACACAGTTATTAATGTGACATAGACTAAACTTCGTCCTTACTAATTTGCTTATTTGTAATATGATAAAGTTTCACTGTTATCCAATTACAAATAAGCAAATTAGTAAAGACGAAGTTTAGTATATGCACCTCATTCCTATAGCTATACATAAACTCATATATCCACACCGATAGCTATACCTATACATACATATTGAAAGTTTGCGGATGAAGTTAGTAGAGGCGCTAGTTGTCCAATCAATTGACATTTGTAGTCTACAAAAAAATCAGTGAGAGGGCTCTCTATACCCGATATATTACTTTCCTCTATGGTACTGACTGTCGCGTTAAGAACTACCGCGCCAGCTAGCATTTGGCCAAATTAGGAACTAAAGTTTGACAGATATTTAGCTCAGTACTGCTAAATGACAACCCTACGGCTTGGATGGTGCTTACGTCATCATTTTGACAACAAGGTTTAGCTTCATTACTGGTACATACATATTTATTCTGTGGTAAAATCTAGGCAGATGGTAAATTGATTCAAAGGTTAAGTGTGAGGCGAGGTGTGCAATCCGATGGGTGTGCAGCCAGTATCAGTTCATTACGTAACTAATAAGAAAGTGTCCGTCTGTTCGTCCGTTGCTAGATGTTGAATAATGTTCTCGTATTGTTGAAATTGTATGACGTCACTAAGAGGTTGTTAACCCCGTTTTTTGACTCGGACTATAAGATCTTCTTGTAGCTTTTTTATTTAAAACTAGTTAGGTGACCATAAGTAGGTATAATTTAACTTATATCTCATCTGCCTAGCTTTTTTCCAACTTTTTTGGGGTCGGCTTCCAGTCTAACCAGATGCAGCTAAGAACCCGTGATTTGCATGGAGCGACTGCCTGTTCGACCTCCACAACCCAGTTACCTGGGCAACCCGATACCCATTGGTAAGACTGGTTGTCAGACTTTCTGTACTACTACTACTACTACTACCCGTAACGACTGCCAAAGATGGTCAAGTGACAGTCGGGACCCACCAGTTTATCGTGCCTTCCGAAACACAAGAACTCGTTTTGACAAGATGATCACCCATCTACGGACCGCGCGACTTTGACTTAGCCACGCGCTCTCCAATTTAGCTTATATCTACATAATATACTAACATTATCATTATCACTACATAGTATAAAACAAAGTCGCTTTCTCTGTCCCTATATCCCTATGCATGCTGAAATCTTTAAAACTACGCAACGGATTTTGATTCGTTTTTTTATATTTATAGAGTGATTGAAGGTGAAGGTTTATGTGTATGTAGGATTGCGACCGAAATAAAATCAGTGGCTCGTATTCTTGCGTTTAATTTAACTTCTTACAACTTTTAATCAAAATTAAGTCTTTCCATCTTAACCGTCCGCCATTCCCTTTCTTCACTCCCCTCTCTTACTTCCTCACGCATACGTTCCGTTCAATAAAAATAATTTTGGACACCAAGAAATTAATCCTACATGTATAATAAATAACATCCATTAAATAGTGGAGAAATACTGTTATTTTACATTGCACCCGTGTGAAGCCGGGGCGGGTCGCTAGTTAAGCTATAATTTGGTAAAAAAAACCATTTACACTTCTAACAAATTAACTTAAAACAAAGACTAATTACCAAACAAATCAATGAGCATAGACAATTAAACGCATAAAAACCTTCTCAATTAACCAGTGGCTGCGTGACGGATACATATCATTGCTTTACGTGTAAAAAAAGTTAACTGTTTTGTCTATTGTTAGGCGGGAAACACATTGTCTTGTTGACGTTGGAAAAAAACATGGCGGATTTTTGACAAAAGATGTTTAGTTGTTTCTTTACAAAAGATAAACTGGATGCCTCCGTTGATAGAAAAAAAAGGTATTTTAATGACCAGATGCAGCCTTGACAATATTGACAGTTCGCATAAATTATAAGTAGCTAAACATAAGCTAAGGTATCATTTATTTTAAACTAGCTTCTGCCAGCGGCTTCGTCCGCTTCCCGAAGGAACTATTACCGTACCCGGATAAAAAGTACAGCCTATGTTGTTCCTCAGGGTCTATTCTATCTTTGTAATAAATTTCATCAAAATCGGCTCACTGGTTTAGGGGTGAAAGCGTAACAGACATACAGACAGACAGAGTTACTTTCGCATTTATAATATTAGTAGGATGCTTGTAAATACATTATCTGAGAAAATTTCAAGTTTCTAGCTTTAAAAGTTCTTGAGATACAGCCTGGTGAGACTGACAGACGGACCGACAGGGCTTAGTAATAGAGTCCCGGTTTTTACCCTAATTGGGTACGGAACCCTAAAAATGCATCGATATTTTTATGTTATACCAAAGTGAAAATAATTTTAAAAAGGTAACATAATTAAAAGCTTCTTGCACTGTTTCAATAATCTTGCAACTAAGTGTAGTATTCATACACAGTAGCATAACCATTAGAGCACAACAAATTATAACAAAAACTATAGCACCGTAATAAGCATTTATTGTTTTACAGAAAAACTAACTAGAGCCATGTGAAAAGTTTTATTTTATCCCTTTCAGTGTTTTTTTTGTGAAGTCGGTTTTGATTTTTTGTAAAAGTTTTTTTATTTTATGCTTTTCAGTTTTTGGGTCTAAAACTATAAAATCTTTAATACCCATACCCACCCACAGTGACAGTAATAGTATCATCGACGTAAAAAAGCGTACGAAATTTGAAGAGTTCTCTCAATTTCTCCAGGATCCCATCATCAGATCCTGATCTCCTTACTATGGGACCACACCGACATCGCACTCTTTCAAACACAAAAAGAATTTCTCAAATCGGTCTATAACTGCCGGAGATATGAATATGAACCTCCTCCTTTTTGGGAAGTCGGTTAAAAAGCCATACATTACATAAGCATTTATTGTTTTGCAGAAAAACTAAAAATCCATACATTATATCGTTATAAGGTAGAATTGCCAGTTTTTCGGATTATTTAATTTCTTGAAAAGTTGCCAGTTATGAAAATTCTCCCAAAATGTGTGGTAATTTAGGTTACGTAGGCTAGGTTTATTTGGATTTTTTTGCACTTCCTTATATTTTTCGTTTTAAGACTAATATTTTATTAGCATTAAATTTTTTGGTGCAAATTTAAAATAATTCAGCCTAATTGCTAAATAATTTAAATAGCTATGTTTTTGCTAAGATATATATAACAGTAACAGCTAGACATCATTTTTTGTTCAAAACCTAACAAACTGAAAAAAAAAACCACCAGTCAGGCCATAGCGCAAAAAACTACCGCCAAAAGTAATCAAAAATATCCGCTATCATCGAAGTACCCGTCATTGCGAATCAATCAAATCTCAAGAGTCAATGAACGACAGATATTAACTACACAGCAAAAACTCCATCACAATATTTATTTGTAATAAACAGCTACTTTATCGAGTGCCCACAAAAAGTGTGAAACTGACACCGGCTTAGAGGTTGGCCCAATATATCTATACTAATAATATGAAGGTGAAGAGTTCGTTTGTTTGAACGCGCTAATCTCAGGAACTACTGGTCCAATTTGAGAAATTCTTTCAGTGTTGGATAGCCCATTTATCTAGAAGGCTATTTAAAGGCTATTGCATTCGGGTGCGCGCAGTAGATCAAACGGGAAAGCGGGTGAAACCGCTGTCGGAAGCTAGTTTGGTATAAATATGCCTTTGGCCAACGTTGGCATAGCAAGTCGTGGTGGCCTAGTGAGTAAAGCACCAACCTCTCAAGTATGAGTGTGTGGATTCGATTCCAGATCAGGCAAGTACCAATGAAACTTATCTAAGATTATATGTACTTTCCAAGTATATCTTGGTAAAAGTGAAAGTGAAAAAGGTGAACGAAAACATGGAGGAAATCTGGGCTATAAAGTCTGAAATCACCAACCCGCATTGAGCAAGCGTGGTGATTAATGCTCAATCCTTCTCTATGTGAGAGGAGGCCGCAGCACTGCAGTGGGACGATACAAAGGCTGATGATGATGATGGACGTTGGCGGCGTTGGCCGATAATTCGTGTTCCATCCACACTACACGCTAGTACAAATGTTGGCACCAACATGTGTAACTGTCCTAAGTATCAACAAAAAGTAGAATATAAGCTGTCATGTCAAAAACTGCCACTCAAATATAAACCATAATTTCAAGTACATAAGATTTAAAATTAAGCAATAACTCAAGTCAAGAACAGATCCAATTCATATTCTAAATTCAACTTTACCGTCCCCCACAATAGAAGTCAACAAATAACTCTAATGTGAACCTTATGGCCTTGACATAAGATCGGGACTCTATGACGTAATATTAAGTGTTGCTATATGAGAAAAATGCGTTTCCCATGCATTACATGATACAATGCGCGGAAGTTGACACGCGGCGCGCGTCGTCATGTTTTGTTTTTATTAGGCTACGGGTTTAGCAGAATTGGAAGTATCAAGTGCATGTGTTTAAAAGCTAATAGCTTCTGCCAGCGGCTTCGCCCGCGTAAAACTTAAAATCCCGTTCCCACCGTAATTTTGGGAAATCCTTTCTTATCTCGCGTGAGAGTCTTATGAGGAACCTCTGTGCAAAATTTCAGCTTTAAAGGTTCAGTAAGTAGTTTTGGAGCCTTGGCACAAACAAACAATCACACAAGAAAATTTTTGTTTCCTCTTTATATTAGTGCAATCGTGTCTCTAACTTTAATCAGCACTTTAAATCAAAATCTAGACCGAAACCAACAAAGACCTAGATTGGCAGCAGACTGACCTAAATCCGACTAACGAAATGAGTTTGAATACCAGACAAGCAAATTAAGACAGACACAAAAGGCCAAGGGCTTGGCTTACATTTGGACAGTAATTATATTAGCTCAGTATTTTCTAGACTTTTTCTTGCAGCAGAGATGAGAATGTTTGGAGGAATGTATGGTTTTACGCGAATGGATCGAGTGAGGAATGAGTATATAAGAGGAAGTTTGAAAGTGGCACCGGTAACCGAAAAATTATGTAAAAACCGGCTGGCATGGTACGGGCATGTGATGCGGAGGAATGAGGATCATGTTGTGAGGAAGGTTTTGAGCATGAATGTGGATGGATATTGTGGACGACCCAAGTAACGATGGGTGAATTGTGAAAGTCGATATGGCTAGAAAGAATATTACTTGTGAGATGACGGCAGATAGAAGAGTATGGAAGAAGAAAACATGCTGCGCCGACCACAAATAAATTGGGAAAAGGGCAGGAAGATGATGAGTATTTTCTCAACTTTTAATGTAAGCGCAGTCTACCCATTGGTAAGACTGGTTGTCAGACTTTCTGTACTACTACCACTACCCGTAACGTCTGCCAAAGATGGTCAAGTGACAGTCGGGACCCAGCAGTTTATCGTGCCTTGCGAAACACGGAAGAACTCGTTATGACAAGATGGTCATCCATCCACGGTCCGATCGCGGCAAGCGTTGCTTAACTTTAGGATCGATCGATCCGCGCGACTTTGACTTAGCCACGAGCTCTTCTAAAATGCGTATGCGTCTATCTGACTTGGCCAGTTTTTATCAGGATAAAAGAAATGTTTTATATATATTTTATTAATANTGTCAGACTTTCTGGCTTCTGACTACCCGTAACGAGACTGTCAAAGATGTTCAAATGACAGCCGGGACCCACCAGTTTATCGTGCCTGTACCCATCCACGGACCGACCGCGCCAAGCGTTGCTTAACCTTATGATCGATCGATCCGCGCGGCTTTGACTTAGCCACGAGCTCTTCCAAAATACATTTAACTATACCAACAAAATCTAACAAGTCCATATTCCCTATCAAAGCTCAAATAACATACGCCTTCTACCATCTAACACCCTGAGAACACTTCGTATGCACCGCTCGTTATAATACACGGAAGTTTATACACGTCACGGTGTGCGCATGCGTGTTGGTGATACTTGTCACGATTGTACGATATCATGGTTTGATGTGTGTTGGGTAGCTGGTAGCTATCTAAGTATTCACTGGTTCTTCATACATTTGAATCTTTTTGACGCAACCCTGGTGAGAAGGTTGTTCACATCGGACTAGAAAATGGCTATTTTTTTTAGAAATAATTATTTTCCTCACTTGTTCAAAATCTATACTAATATTATAAAGCTGAAGAGTTTGTTTGTTTGTTTGAACGCGCTAATCTCAGGAACTACTGGTCCGATTTGAAAAATTCTTTCAGTGTTAGATAGCCCATTTATCGAGGAAGGCTATAGGCTACTTTTTATCCGGGTGCGCTGAGTAGTTCCCACGGGACGCGGGTGAAACCGCTGGCAGAAGCTAGTATAGCATAAGGAAGGAAAACATAGCGTATGTCAGGTATAACGTAGCAGTCTAACTGCGGAAATCAATATTCTGTCTATCTCTGGATTTGCTTACTAGTGATAGAATTTTGACATGAGCCCCATACAAGTAATGTCAAATTCCTATCTCTGGTAAGCAAATCCAGAGTTAGATAGGTTATTGGGAACGGCCGTAAATCTTTTCAAACGTAACGTACAAACAAAGAATACTCCACTCCCAGATTTGTAATCTACATCAAAAGTTTCAGTAATTTTATCATAAAAGCATAGCAAACGTACAGCTATTTTTAAATGAACATCATCTTTAGTACTAACGTACAATAAATCATTATTCAAAAATACCGCAAGCAAGATGGTTTCAAAAGGTAAATTAATAAATCAATATTGACTATTATCATTTAATGATGAAACCGGTTAAACTTTCGCCTAGCCTTGGTAACATCGAAATTTGCAAAAACCCATTGCGCTGTCAAAAGGTCAACGACTCTTCAAACATGGCCGAATACCGCTAAACTATTTATTATTGCTAGTACTATTTCTATATACCAATTATAAAACGAAGTTCTCCATCGCGTCTATCTGTTCCCGAAAAAACTCAAAAACTACTGCACCGATTTTCAAGTGGTTTTCGCCACTTGATAGATCTCGAGGTGGAATCTATACTAATATTATAAAGCTGAAGAGTTTGTTTGTTTGAACGCGCTAATCTCAGGAACTACTGGTCCGATTTGAAAAATTCTTTCAGTGTTAGATAGCCCATTTATCGAGGAAGGCTATAGGCTACTTTTTATCCGGGTGCGCGCTGTAATTCCCACGGGAGAGTGGGTGAAACCGCTGGCGGAAGCTAGTTATATAATAAACTAGCTTCCGCCAGCGGTTTCACCCACTAACACTGAAAGAATTTTTCAAATCGGACCAATAGTTCCTGAGATTATCGCGTTCAAACAAACAAACTCTTCAGCTTTATAATATTAGTATAGATTTGCAAAGTTTTCATAATAACTTCTGTGTACATTAACGATATTTGTTGAAGATGTCGTGAAAAAATATGCAGTCTGGGAGCTATCAACGAAAACGCTGCAAAATTATTTTGTCCAGATGCGGGAAGGAGGTCCCACAGGACACGGGTTATCTCGCGCGAAAACAGCTAGTTTTTAATATACATATAAACTTAATATTCCTTTCATCCACCGACAAAAGATACGAAGGATAAGCTAACACATTATTATAACCCACGTGGGGTAATTTAACTTCTATATCTGGCAACACCGCCGCCCTAGGGATGCGTTCGGAATAAATTAAAGTAATTGATCGCATCCGTGTCATTTAATAGCTTATTATATCATTTCTATGAGGGTTTATGATATAATGTTATTTAAATACTTTTTAATAAGATGTTTAAGTCACTTCAGGATATCGTAAGACGTTTTGAAAATCACACATAGCTATTTGCTTAAGCCGTACTACCACAACCCTCGTCTTCTACTCTCATAGCATCTCATAGCAGCGAGACTGCCGTGCAAGGCTCTTGCAATTCCCGGATCGGGCTGAAATCGCTTTGTGGGTTTTAGAAACTTTCACCAAGCAGCCTGGAGTTGTGGAAGTTGACGGTGTTACTCCCGTGCCTGGGAGGGCACGTAAAGCCTCGAATGCTACTCAGTAGCAGTCGTAGTTATAAATCCACGTCAGAGGCCGTCAGACGGATTTGAGAAAACTCTGACACTAGGGCTTGTTAGGTGATTAAACCTGCAGCGCGTGAGATAAGAAGAAGAAGAAGATAGCAATTGTTATGAAACAATTCCACGTTCGAGATTATCAGGCGGGTTTCAGGGAACTCTTACACTATAGTTCTTTTGCGATTTACTGTGGAATACAATATCTGTCTATCTCTGGATTTGCTTACTAGAGATAGGAATTTGACATTACTTGTATGGGGTTAATGTCAAAATTCTATCTCTAGTATGCAAATCCAGAGATAGATAGGTTATTGGGAAGGGCCGTTAGTGGGATTTCTGATAGTTCAGAACTCTCAGGGAAGTGTCAGGAAATAATTACGTTATTAAGTTACAGCACACTATAAGAAGTAGGCGATTCTTCTTTTGACCTAGAAGTCCAAATGCATTTATTTATGATGTAAATGTAAAATACATTTGAATAATTTATTACAGTCGAATGTATGTAATCCGATTAGATTATGTTTTTGTATAATGCTATTTTTATTGGGCTGTTTCTAGGTCCAGTGGATGCAATAGCTGAGAATGAGATACCGGAATTCTTTTCTAAATATAACCTTCGGAGTTTCAATACCAATAACCTTCAAGGTTATTTTATTGGTCGCACTGCTGGGAAAAGCCTTCCCTAAAGTATCTGCCTATCTTTCTCTGTCTGAAACATGCTAGATTTCATTACTCCAAGATTATGCCAACAGCAGCCGTGCAGTGCATCATATCTTCTTCTTCAATACTTCTACGCCTGACGCCATCGCTATTGCATGACCCATATAAAATCATCATAATATCATACCGCTATCTGTCTAAATCTAAACGCACGCAATAAAAAGTGTATGAATGTGGATGGATGGAGTGGAAGCGGAAGACCAAAGAAAATATGGATGGATTGCGTGAAAGATGACATGGTAAGAAGGGAGTGAAAGTCAGTATGACGAGTGACAGGGAGAAATGGATGCAGAAAACATATTGCGTCGACCACAAATAGAATTGGGAACAGGGCAGAAAGATATCAATCAGTCTAAATCTATGAAGGCACCGGTGGCCATTACAAATTAAAGTTGGCCTTAACATAACAATAGTTAACTATTACTTAACAAACGCTCTAAACTGGATTACAGGCCAGATTAACTTGATAACACGATGCACACAAAACTACTACTTACATCACTATTGTGTAAATGTTACTGAAACTGAATCGGTATTGTTTACATAAGTATCTTCGTTTATAATTACGTATGTGTGTGTCAAAGAACTCCTAAACGGCTGATTCGCTATTGATTTTTCTATGAATTACCAAAGGATGTCTTGTGGATAGGTAAGATTCACGAGGACACCGGTAGGCAGATGTGCTATGCTGGGCTCGAGCAAGATCAATCTGTCATAATAAGTTAGATATATGTATGGAGACACCTATTTACAAAACATGAATAATCTATACTAATATTATAAAGCTGAAGAGTTTGTTTGTTTAAACGCGCTAATCTCAGGAACTACTGGTCCGATTTGAAAAATTCTTTCGGTGTTAGATAGCCTATTTATCGAGGAAGGCTATAGGCTACTTTTTTCCGGGTGCGCGCGGTAGTTCCCACGGGAAAGCGGGTGAAACCGCAGGCAGAAGCTAGTAAATAATACAGAAATCGCAATTAACTTTTATTGGACTTGGCAGTAGTAATATTGGCTATTTTTTATCCATGTGCTGAAGTAGTCCCAGGTGAAACAGCGAGCGGAAGCTAGCAAACCACATTTTCCCTAGAAAAGGTAGATTACAAGCTGACACATCAACACAAGGGCGGAATTAGACGAAATTACCTGTAAAACTGAGAAATGTAAACAAATTCCAACTTCTCTATTAACCAGATGCAAAAAGCTAGTGTTTTAACCGTCATTGTGCAACGGTTATTTGCACAGCAACGGTTTTCTCTTTGCATAATTCTTAACGACGTAACAACTGTGAACTGTACTTGTCATATCAACTACCAGTTTTGACAGTAATGGTTCAGGGTTGCCGCGTTAAAAAAATGTTGTTATTGTGGGGTAAAAGTTTCGATTGTGAAATGTGTTGATAATTCATTTGTATTGTGTTTGTATCATAACCATATTATGGTTTTGTTTAATATTAGATAAAATGTAAGTAGTATTTGAGAAGATGTGTGAGTAGTCATTATTTATTTATTACTATTTAATAGACAATTTATGTAGATGGAGTGAGAGGGAGAGGAAGGTCAAAGAAAAGATGGATGGATTGCGTGAAAGATGACATGAGTAAGAAGGGAATGAATGTCAGTATGACGAGTGACAGGGAGAAATGGAAGCAGAATACATATTGCGCCGGCCCTAAATAAAATTGGGAACAGGGCAGGAAGACGATGACTTTACAATAGACAATAATAGAGCGTTTAGAACGCACAAAGGCGGTAATAATATGCATTTTATAACAGAAAAATATTTCATCACTATATTACTATATCATGTTATATTAATAATTAATTCAAGAATGTTAATATTTGACACGTAACATTGCTCAATTGAGGTAAACCTAGTTTTTCTTTCATGTTGGAATGAACTGTGTTATGTACGTATGTGTTAGTTATGTATCTACTGTTAAATATCTGAACCAATTTTAGTATGGAAATAATATCCTTACTAATATAATAAATGACAATGTAACTGTCTGTCTGTCTATCGCATTAAAACTACTATTTGAGCCTCAGAAAGTACGCAGGCTTTTACTCGATTGCGGGAAATGGATCTCCTGGGACGTCAGTGAAATCACAATCGGGAACAGCTAGTAGAACATGTTAAATACTAGCTATTTTACTCGCTAAAGAGAAAACTACTTTCCGTACCCGGATAAAAACTTATATGTTATTCTAATATATAAACTATATTACTGACAAGTTTCATCCAAATCCCTTCAACCGTTTGCGCACTAGAGAGTAACAAACATAACATACACATCCTCACAAACTTTCGCATTTATAACACCAGTAGGACTCTCATTAAGTTACTTTCAAGATGTAAGCAAAACCGGGAAAAAAACAAGTTTATTATCACAAAAATGAAAACTAATCACGACACAGCTCCTCCGACAAACCGGTTAGATATTTCCGTCTGTTTACTAAACACGCGTCTAGGCGCGTCAACAAATATCTTTAAATCCATTGTTTTAGCCATTGGTTAGGAAAACAAAACATTATTACTTAATTCTTGAATCTTCGATGGAATTTAGAATTCATCTGCCTAGCCTTTTCTCAACTATGTTTGGGTCGGCTTCCAGTCTAACTGTATGCAGTTTATTACCAGTGTACCACATAGAGCGACTGCCGGTCTGACCTCCACCACTCAGTTATCTGGGCAAGCTCTTGGTAAGACTGGTTGTCAGATTTTCTGGCTTCTGACTATCCGTAACGACTGCCAAAGATGTTCAAATGACAGCCGGGACGCACCTGTTTATCGTGTCTTCTGATAATCGGAAGAACTGACACGAATCACGAAAGACAAATATGGTCACCCATTAACAGACCGACCGCGCCAAACGTTGCTTAACTTTATGATCGATCGATCCGCAGCTTTGACTTAATCACGAGCTCTTCAATGGAGTGGAATACTGGTTTAATGAAAAAGAAAAATGTGTTCAAGAGTGACTCAGAGGAAACTTGGACTCAGTCTGAAATCGCCAATCCACCCTAAGCGTGATAGCTGCTAGCGTGGTGATTGACGCTCAATCCCACTCTGTATCAGAAAAGGCCGCAAATGGTACAACAAAAAGGCTGATTATGATCGGTACCTCATAAATTGACAAGGACATATTTTATTCAGGAGTATTAAGAAGTAACTTCAGGAGAGATGAAACCACGTGAAACAGCTAAAGCACCTACTAATAAAATTATTAACTGTTACTTTACAAACAAACTCAGGGTCGGATTATAATATCTGGCATATATAAAGTCTGCAGTAAACCCAGTCTATTTTCGTTGTCTGTTCACGCAACACATATATTTAGCGCTCGATAACCATTGAATAAAATTGTATCGCGGATATTTCAATGCCATGTCGTTCATATATTTAGAAATATTTAGAAAACTAGCTTCCGCCATCAGTTTTATTTGCTTTCTCAGGGACTTTCACACCCGGATAAAAATGAGCCTATATGTTATTCTGATGTATTAGCTATATTATTGCTAAGTTCCATTATAATCATGTCAGTTGTTTGCGCGAGAAGAAGTCATAGACATAAACTTATATTTTTTTGCTTCTATAATATTAGTGTGCATACTATAATATTATCATATAATATTAGTGTCATCCAAACGACTGATCTTATCTTTCCCGAAATATTTTAGAATAACAATTATATTTTAAAATTCATTCGATACTTATCCGTGATAAAACAAAGTAATATAAAACATTAAATAGTAACCATATAAATAAATAAAAATCCCACACTCCATTTTCCAAATAAAATAAAAACAGGGTCCAAAATAAGCTCCCAACACAGGCAACCCTGAACAATAGTGCTGTGCCGTAGCCACGCATCGTAAAACCGGTATTTTTATAAACCGGTATATAAATGTTAGATTTCTCTCGGCCGCTTAATATTCAGTGTAACATCGGATATGTGCCAATAGCTGCACTTGGAACATTTCTAGAATGGAACAGGCTAACAATGCCGCTTTTAATTGTGGTATTCAATTAACTTTTATATGTCACCGTACGATTGTAAATACCGTTGAATCTATACTAATATTATAAAGCTGAAGAGTTTGTTTGTTTGTTTGAACACGCTAATCTAAGGAACTACTGGTCCGATTTAAGAAATTCTTTGTGTTGGATATCCCATTTATCGAGGAAGGCTATAGGCTTCATTTTATCCGGGTGCGCCGAGTAGTTCCCACGGGACGCGGGTGAAATCGCTGGCGAAAGCTAGTTTCCTAATGTACGATTTGAAAAAAAAAATAGTGCGAGATAGTCCATTTATCATGTCATCTTTCAGGCATAGGGCGACTGTTGTGAACGAGGTCTCAGGTTCGAGTCAAGAAGTTGGTAATTGATACACTCGACTTCACTCGAGCATCTGACAGCATTTACTTACAATGTAAATCCTGAGTGTGATTTCCTTCCGATCGTGTCGGAATGCCGTCACATCGGGCTATTAGTGAATAGATATGAGTGGAATAGGGAGTGCACCTGTGTCACAGCAAATGTGCGGCCACTATAATATGTCCTGCGCAGCTGGCTGATCTTATATGAGAACAGCCGCCAGAACACCCCTTGGTAACGATACACCAAAAATATCGACAAATAAACAGCAAAATAACATCACAAAATTGCCATAGAATACTATCTGAAAATGTCAAGGGACACCATGAACGACCTATCACGCAGTAATGAGGCGTGAAGCTTAAAGGTTGACTTTGTTTCCTTTAGGAACAACAAGGGTTTTTAAGGTCCCGTGAAATATTATGCTTCGTTTGTTCAGCTCCTGTTAACTTGAAGGAAATGGTAATATGTCAATATCGTTTATGTAATATATGTAGATACTAGCTTCCGCCAGCGGTTTCACCCGATTCCCGAAGGAACTACTTCCCGTATCCTCATAAAAACTAGTAGGTATATATGTTATTCTGACATATAAGCTGCAAAGTTTCATCAAAATCCATTAAGTAATTTTTGCGTGAAAGAGTAACAAACATATACTTATGCTCATCTTCACAAACTTTCAACTTGCTCTTATATGAGAATAACAGATAGGCCGTTTTTATCCGGGTACGCGAAGTTATTCCCTCGGGAAGCGGGTGAAACCGCTGGCGGAAGCTAGTTGAACAATCAAATGCAAAAATATTTAGCAGTTGAGAGCTCAATCTTTAAAAACCCTTCAACTGCCTGTTTAATAAAATAAAAAGATCTGTATTGTCTATACCAGGGGTCGGCAACTTTTTGAGTCAAAAGAGCCAAAAGTTACAATTTACAACATTTTTAAGTTTTCAAAGAGCCACAAACAGTGGCGGCGCTAGACCAAATGTGTGCGTCGGCGACATGCGACATAAGTTCGCGGAGCCAAGGGTGGATACAGCTTTTGTGCTTCCCTAGCAGGGGGGGGGGTCATACAGTTGTGGTCAAGTACCAATACATAATTTTATTTTGGTACATAATTTTAGTTCTAACCGGCTAAAAGTAGGTGTAGCCGCACTTCGGGTATTAGTCGTAACATATACATGAAGAAATACATAGAAACGTAGTATGAATGCGCGAGCGAAGCGAGCGCGAAATTTTTTCAGCTCGACGTGAAAACATCGTAAAGAAAAGGGCACGAGTAGACTGAGCGCGATTTCTTTTGACAGTTTTAGGTCAAGTCACAAAAATATCTAATTTTCAAAATGTATCTCAGGTACCTACTAAAATATTGTAAGGCTGAAGTTGCCACGATTTGTTTAAGTTAATTTGTGGAGGAATAAAACAAGGAAAAGACAGGTAATCTATACTTATAATAAATCTGCGGACAGGTCGATATATTGAATATATTAAATATATTTCCAAAATAACTATATTAGGGTAACTATATACATGAAATATATTTCCAAAATAACTATATTAGGGTGATTAGGGATCGATACTGATGTCAAAAATGCAATCAGTAGAATTTTTGTCTGTCTGTCTGTATACCGTTTAGAAACAAAAACTACTCGACAGATTTTAACGAAACTTGGTACAATTATTATTCATACTCCTGAGGTGGTTATAGTAGGTATACTTTTCATCACGCTACAATCAAGGGGAGCAGAGCAGTGAAGGGAAAGATCTTTGATTATGACGACCCGTTGTCGCTGGCACAAACGACATTTTCCGCGAACGAAGTCGCTAGCTGAAGCTATGTAATATAAATGCGCGAGCGAAGCGAGCGCGAAAATTTTTATCAGTTCGAGGATTAAACATAGGAAAAAGTGCACGTAGAAATAAAAGAGTGCGCGATTTTTTTTCAAAATCAAGTCGTTTATTACACTTAGGGCTTTACAAGCACTAATAAAAGCCAAGACAAAATATAGGTCTGGAAGTTAATTCATAATTAATTTAGTTGCACATTTCATTTTGACCACCATTAAGACCCTCACGAACCGCCCTTGGCGAGGCCTTTACTTCGCAGTGAAAAATCGTTAAATCAAGTGGGCCAGATTAAAAAATAATCGAGTTTTATTGTTAATAAAATGATGACGGAAAATAATCACACACATAGAAATTGAAGTAGTCGAACCTTTCAGCGTGCAGACTCACTGTCCTTTTTAGGGTTCCGTACCCAAAGGGTAAAAACGGAACCCTATTACTAAGACTTCGTTGTCTGTCTGTCTGTCTGTCTGTCTGTCTGTCTGTCTGTCTGTCTCCACGCTGTATCTCATTAACCGTGATAGCTAGAAAGCTGAAATTTTCACAAATGATGTATTTTCGTTGCCGCTATAACAACAAATACTAAAAATTAAAAAAAGTTATATATTAAGGGGGATAATATGGGGACCATACAATAAATTATAAAGACAGTGCAATTTGAATACAACGCCATCTGTTACTCAAGCGTGGAACTACAGCTTGGTACGGAACCCTTCGCGCGCGAGTCCAACTCGCACTT
>NWSH02000305.1:2878067-2895198 GCA_002382865.2 Heliothis virescens | reverse complement strand
ATCATACGTCATACAATTTAATGTTCAAATTTAAATGACACGTTATTTGCCGGGTTGGAGCGGTGCCGGTACAATCTGCCATGACCCTTACACAACCACAAAGACGTATTTTTTCCTTAAAAAATAACTGCAAAGCTAGATAATGACTTGCATATTAAAAATCTCCTATTGTACACATACAATTTCACCGCATCACACAGCAATAACATGCAACAGCAAAAGGTAGTAAGAACCATTATATTCATTCACCACGACCTTCTGACCTTATACAGTATTGTTAGAGAATGTTTCATATACCGTACACTTACCTACATAATATATGGCACTATTGTTTGCGGTTTTGGTTTGATAAAATGACTTTATCATCATCAGATTGCTGTGCAAGGGGACCAACATCGTCTGCCACAATTGCCAAGCTCACCTGCCCGTGGTGCACCCTGCTGAACAGCGGACGAGACTCTGGCGACCGACTGGTGGCGATATAGCGACTACTTAGGCTGCAAATGGCCATTTGCCACACAGGTGTCACGTCAAAAACTGACCAATGGGCGGACATTTCACGACCGGTTAAGGTTAAATTAAAGTTAAATCGAGCAACCCAAGTGTATTACCACGTGGGATATTAAATGCCTTGCTTGGAGCTGGGCAGCAGCATCTCCGAAGCTAACAATATCCCACACTGCGCTCACCAACACGCATGCCCAGCGCCGTGAGTATGGGCAATCCCCCAAGCTTAGTGGAGGCCTTTGTCCAGCAGTCGACGTTTTAGATTATGGCGTCATCATGAGAACATGTATTAGTCTATTGTTGGATACAGGCCTTGTCTTGTATGTGTCATTTCGGCTTGACGCATACCAAATTTCACTGCATCATAATTTTTTGCATATGGGGAAAATCCTCATGTACTATTCTCCACTTACCCACCTGGTGTTGCCTTCTTGTACCTATGGTCGAGGGTACCTGCCTACTGCATCGGTAACCTAATTTACATTAGGTTGCTATTCCCAAAGATTAGTGACATAAAAGGCAGGGTCCTTGAATAGAGACCACTACCATACAAAAGTATAGGATGCCCCCTAAAGCAAGATATAGCGATGATCTAGAATCTGTAGACTTTTACAACCTTGTAAGTCTAAACCTGAAACATGGGTTTCAAACGAATGGCACTCTCCTTAATTACTCCAACATAACGAAGATTAATTTGATGATTCCATTAAAAATGTAACGTAAAATAAACTACATAATTGCTTAGTGTTACTTACGTTTGACCAAAAAATTACAGGTCGTGAGTAGTAGCAAAAAATGCTTTGAACATTTAAACCAATTTAGCACATATAGGTATGTAGAAAAACCCATTTTCCCTTCCATACATTGCAATTACTAATTCCCTTTAGTATAACCATACATATAGACCCTTTCATACTCCCACTCCATTTCAAATCAATTAACGTTATCAAAAGGGCGGGTGTTTTCGCTAATGTTAAAGGGCGCACAGAAATACTTTTAGTCAATATTACATAAATATTTAATTTTATTTATAAATATGTATAGGTTTAATGTTATTTTAAATAGAAGAAACGGCGGGGCCATAAAAGTACCTGTACTAAATATGTATATTTGAAGCTCAAAACTACCCTGAAATCTAATAGTAAGATCTATCTACATCAAGAGATAGAAAATATCACCAAAAAACCGTATATCAAGTTGTACGTCAAGTATCAATATCCATCTATCCATAAGATCACAGCAAAAATTACCCATACAAACTACAACCACCAATCATCACCATATGTAGATCCTAAGGAGGATATTACCACTTACTGAACGAACTTTAATAGAAAAAAAAACCCGGCCAAATGCAATTCGAACTCGCGCACAAAGGGTTCCGTAAAAATCAGGTTTTTGATGACAATTTCATCTCTTCAGCTATCAAGGTTCACGAAATACAGCATTAAGACAGACGGACAAACGCACAGCGAATTCCCGTTTTACCCTTTCCCGTTCCCGTGGGAATTTCGGGAAATCTTTTCTTATTTCGTGAGAGTCTTAGATGAACCTCTGTGCAAATTTCAGCTTTATAGGTTCACCGGGTTTGGGCCCCGTGTTGATGAGTCTGTGAATTAGTCAGGACTTTGATTTTTATATAACTACTTATACGGAACCCTTTTTTTTTATATCGATGGGAAATCATCAGTATGGCCCCTCCCGCTGTAGGTGACAGCAGAAGGGAGTGTCAGACTTTTACTGACTAAAACCCACCGTGTTCCTTCGGAAGCCCTTTGTGTGCCAGGGCCGCGGTAACTCTTTCGAACAACCCGCAGCCCCGACGGGCTCTGGCCCTAGTGGGCTCCGCAGGGATTATACGGAACCCTAAAAACTAATATTAACACAGTTCTCAATACCACTATACTGCCCCCGTTATTATAATCACAGTAAGTACAAAAAAGTAAAATGCGGCAAATTGACGATTTCCAATTTTTTTATTTAAATTGATGTATCTTAAAAACTATTGCAAATATCTTAGATTTTTAAACGGATTTTTAAAGAATAGCTTATGTAGATTAATTCCTCATATAATATATATTAATGACAGTTATATTTTTTATTTTATCGAACAAAATATAACTACAACATACTACTTCTATAAGCCCAAATAGAACTATACTGTAAATATGATTAACAAACGTCTTATATCCATAAAAATAAAAAATGAGTTTGGTACCAATTTTGGTACAGTAAGTTCATTTACTGTATTTGGCTTAACAAACGGTACGATTTTAGAAACACTTACTGTGATTATGCTTAACTTATCTTTGTTAAAAAAGTAGATATAAAAAAAAGAAAAATAGTTCCATGTAGATCTTGATTTCGGGATTTCGATTCTGTGAAGAAAGTCATAATACCAGTAACACCACTTACTGTATTTATTACAACGGGGGCAGTATAGGCCGGTTAGTTGACCTTGACAATGACCGGCCGTTTTATTTGATGACTCATACGTTTTTGTTAGTATTCTGAGTGTACTTGCCGTAACTGTATGGCAATGAGAATATCCCGTTTTTAAGACTTTGTATAAAGAAACCACATAATCGTAATTGTTGATTGAGAATAAGCTTATGGCTTAGTAGATGGTAATTCGTTATTATCTGCTATATTAGGAATAGGTGTAGTTAATATATGTCTGGAGTTTCAGAGAAACTATGATTCTTGAGTTTGTTTCGGTGTTTCATCTCAAGGAAGTCAATCGGAAGACTACTCAGGTCGTTCTGAAAATATTTATGACCTACACTTTGAAATATTTGCAAAATAATTATAAGAAGCGTCTCTATTAAAATGGACTTCTCACTAAAAACAAAGCTACAATGTCTTGTTTTCCTTCAATTAAGTATTTCAGCATTCACAAGTCAGCAAAAATTGCAAGAACAGAAAAATCTGTGACCGGTGGTAGGAACCTAAAAGGGATTTGCTAGAGATTGAATTTTGACTTTAGCTCCATACAACCTCTAGTAACCAAACCAAGAGATCGATAGGTTATCGAATTCCCCAGTATGGGGACAGTGAGCCTTTTAAACTCTTCCCTACTAAAAAAAGCCTTCATTTTAGTCTACAGAACCACAATCACATCACAAACTGCAGTTACCTGCCTCCATTGACAGTTAACAGTTAAACTAGCGTCAGTCATTCGGCGTTTTTGACACATTGACAATACTGCTGGCAAAGGCCTTACACGGTGTAAGTGATACTTTATAGATACTCTTTTGAAATGGTCGAAATAAGTGCAGCGTCATTCACGGATGTTATACTAGGTGATGCATGTGGTTTTACTCGTTTTAAATGAGCTTTGAACGTCAAATCATTTTCACTTGGTATTTTTCTTCAGAAGCCCATATAAAAATCGAAAAATAATAAATAGTATGGGTTTTTTAAGGAATTATAGTGCACAAGTATTTGTGCAGACACAGGTGCACTCTCTATTCCCTCACTCTTAAAAGCGTTCGTGGGTTTTGGAAACTTTCACAAAACAGTCCTGAGTCTGGAAGTCGGTGATTTATACACCCGTGCATCGTGGCGCACGTTGCATTCGGTCCTGCTTGTGATCCCGGTGGTGTCGGAAGCCCGTCGGGGCTGCGGGTTGTTCGAAAGAGTTACCGCGGCCCTGGCACACAAAGGGCTCCCGAAGGAACACGGTGGGTTTTAGTCAGTAAAAGTCTGACAGTCCCTTCCGCTGTCACCCACAGCGGGAGGGGTCATACTGATGATTTCCCATGGATATAAAAAAAAAAAGGTGGTGTCGGACTGTCCCCCCATCGCGCTATGAGAGTGAGGGAATAGGGAGTGCACCTGTGTCACAGCTAATGTGCAGCCACTATAATATGTCCTGCGCAGCTGGCTGATCTCCTTATATGAGAACAGCCGCTGTGACCGACAATCGCCTGAGTGCTATTATCAAGCCGTGGGTGTGTAAATATTAATCTAAATATCACATTAATAAAGCAAGTCATAAAAGCACTTAAACGAGTGACATTCAAAGTTATTTGTTCAAATCATGAAGATAATGACAATAAGGTCAGAGTAATACAACGCCTGCGCACGACAATGTCTAATACGCGTGGCGTTTTTACGAAGTCACAAGTATCTATACTGAGTTTGTTTGTTTGAGCGCGCTAATCTCAAGAACTACTGGCTCAAAGTATTTTTTTTTATTTCAAGTAGACCTATTACAGGTTCTTATGTAAAGTCAAGCTAGTTGCACGGTTCCAAGGAGTTGGTCTCATGGAGAAGAACCAGCAAAAAACTCCATATACACTCAAGAAACTATATGGACACTCAAAATTTCCGTTTTGAAAAATTCGTCGAGGAAGGCTACTACTACTTGGATATAATATAGCCTATGTTACTCGGTGATAATCTAGCTTCTCAACGGTGAAAGAATTTTCAAATCGGTTCATTAGTTTCGGAGCATTTACGGTACAAACAAAGAAAGAAATCTTCTTTATTTTATTAGTATACATAGATATAGAAGTATAGCTATTCTGCGGGGTTCTGACCGTTTCCCGACGGAACCTCTTCTTAGATATCAAATTACATTAAAATCGGTGTAGCAGTTCTGGTGTAGAAGCGGGGCAGAAAGACAAAGTAGTCTTTTGTTTTGTTAAGGTAAATTTGAAGTCATAAGTAGCAAACTTCGACGCAGAAAAGTTGACGAGACTTGTATTAATTTGTGAACAATTACTTAAAACGCAAAATTAAATCTTTTCTTAAAAAATAAAACCAATTAAGCACCTACTTTCGAAATAACTACCCATACCTGAACCGCAACTAAAAAAAAAAACAAAAAAACTCGAATAGGAAATAATCGATTTATTAAATCGATACAAGCACGTCCCTACAATGAAATTGACACGAACGGAAGCGCCAATGAACTTGGCGGGAAGCGACCGTGGGCAATTTAAATTTTAAAAAGAGAATTCTTAATGCCGAGGTCAAACCTTCTTGTTGATATTGACATTATTCGGGGGAAATTATTTATTTGGGCTGGCAAGGACTTTTTTCGACAAGGGTAATTGATAAGAAAGGAAGGAACTTTGTGTAAAAGTGTAAAATAATATTTAATTATAATATCAAAAAATGTCCTAAACCAAATAATTTTATTACATACTTAGTAATTAGTAATTTAGGTATATCTTGTAGTAAGTAATTAACGTTCGGTAATTAGGAAAAAAGTCTAAAATTCTAAAAAGAAACTAAGAAAAAAAAATAGAAAAGAGACCTATAATAAGATGGATTTTACAAAAACAAATGTATATCCATATAAAGTTCTAGAACTATCTTACAGATATCGCCATAGAATAATTTTAACTTTAAATTTTAACTACTTTTCCATGTAATTTACTGTCACATAACTATTAAAACTTTATCTAGAACTAAATTATTCACCTACAAAAAAAAACTTTTTACAAAAAAACAAAACCGACTTCACAAAAAAACACTGAAAAGGAAAAAATAAAACTTTTCACATGGCTCTAGAAGTCGGTGTCTGCAGGTCTGTTGACTGTGTTTATTTTGCTACCGACTTCTAGAGCCATGTGAAAAGTTTTATTTTATCCCTTTCAGTGTTTTTTTGTGAAGTCGGTTTTGTGTTTTTTTGGAAAAAGTTTTTTTTTTATTTTATGCTTTTCAGTTTTCGGGTCTAAAACTATAATATCTTTCATACCCATACCCACCCACAGGGACAGTCGGTCCTGTAATAGTATCATCGACGTAAAAAAGCGTATGAAATTTGAAGAGTTCTCTCAATTTCTCCAGGATCCCATCATCAGATCCTGGTCTCCTTACCATGGGACCACACTGACATCGTACTCTTTCAAACACAAAAAGAATTTCTCAAAACGGTCTATAACTGCCGGAGATATGGATTAACATACATAAAAAAAAATACGGTCGAATTGAGAACCTCCTCTTTTTTGGGAAGTCGGTTAAAAATAAATAAATATTCAACTTAACTAAAGATAGTACTATTCTATTTACTTACGAATAATATTATGATCAAATATTTTACAGCTTTGAGTTCCGGCTGTCAGTACCTGAAAATAAACAACATTATTAGTATACACACACCATTGAGATACTAAGAAAAATACATTTTGAATAATAATATTTCTTCGAAAACCTTGTATAAACAAATAAATAGGTAAACTTTCTTGATATATTTTAATTTTTTTTTTCAGTTTAATTTGTTTTTCTGATATTATTTGGGTTAGAAAAGCACATATCACAAACGCCAGCACATCGACCTACCTCAATCTGTCTTCCTTCAATAGATTTTCAACCTTATCACAATAGTGGAAGGTTAATGTTCGAATGGTAAAATTTGACAGATTCGGGTAGGTTGACCTGCTGGTGTTTGTGTATCAAAATAAAATTTAGAATTTCTATAGTAAAGTATGAATGAAGAGTAGTAATTTCACTTTTCATTCAAGAATTTTAAATAAATATGTAAGAAAATGACTAAAATTAACATAATTATCTGCCTACTTTTACACGATTATTTTACGTTGGCAACCTTGATAAATAATTTATTAAAATTAACGATAAGCCCTTGTGACACTGGACAAGTCGAAATACTTCCTGTTTTACATAATACACCATATTGTTATCTTTTTTATACAAATTGTTCAAATATAAATTGTAACCACACTGTAGATAGGAATCCACTATTTCGCATTCCTTATCACAGCCCGGCTAGCTCAGTCGGTAGAGCATGAGACTCTTAATCTCAGGGTCGTGGGTTCGAGCCCCACGTTGGGCGAAATCTCTTTTTGTTATTCCATAATTTGTGAAAATCATTTTTTCATGCAGTTTAAAGTTTTTGAATAAAAATAACTTATGTTCACTGTCCCATGTTATTTAGGGTCAACTTTGTAATAAGATATTACTGCTTAATACTTGACTGATTAACGGTGTGAAGATTTCTACACTTGAGTAAACTCGACTATCTTTATAAGAAAAAAATGTTCAAGCAAAAACCCTTCTTATTTCTATGCGGGTACAGTTTATTTTCTATTATTAAAAAAATTTACAAAACAACTTTAAAAAAATAATCGGAAAATTACAATAATTAAAATGAATCTCTGACTAAAATAGCAATAAATAATGTTACTTATGTTACAATAATAAAGTAGATTTTTCCTTGCACAGCTCATGAAGGAAAACTTAAGTCAAACAAAATTCATCCTTACCGCTTACATTTTAAGGTCGAATTTGGATCACGTCAACAATGAACAGTTAATTTATTGCAGTCACACTGTAAGCGGGTGGCGGATAAAAATAATCGCTTGTAATATACTTATATGAAATACAGGAAAATCGTGTGACACGACGTGATTCAAAAATTCAGATTTTATGTATTAACAAAGATATTTTGGTATAAGTTTCTCATACATAGGCTTCATAAACTTCGGCGCTGTATGTATTTAAAAAAATATTTCAAAACTTATTAATATTCATTAAAAACAATTCTATGGCATTTTCTATCAGATAACTACCTGGAACCTGTGAAACTGTCACTAAGTAGTATAGAACCCCCAGCGGAGCTCACTACTCACTAGGGCCAGAGCCTGCCGGGGCTGTGGGTTGTTCGAAAGAGTTACCTACCGCGGCCCTGGCACACAATGACTGCATGGCAAAAGCCCCGTAAATTCAAATAAATATGCCGTTGAAATGAGCTCTTATGTTGGTCGTTGGTCGACTACTATCCACGGGAATTAAGGTTCAATTCCCGGGTTGCGGGTCCCCTCGCGCTGAGGGAGTGTCCGACTTTTACTGACTAAAACCCACCGCGTTCCTTCTGGAGCCCAGTGTACCAGGGACAACGTAACTCGCGCGAACAATCCCGCAGCTACGCTGCAATATAACCAAGCCTTACTCTAGTTAAACTTCAATTACTGGGCGTACATCGTATGTCGTTTACGCATATTGCCTTACTTCACTCCGACTCTGAATGACCGCCATATGATATGACAGATGGTCAGTGACCAACGTGAAATAACATGGATGTGATGGGAATTTGCATGGGGAAACCAATAAGGTATTTTACCGTGTACTTGGGGAGGTTTTAAACCAAATAGATAAAGGACTAAGAACAAGAGTAGAAGCATTATTAATTTTGGTAATCTTTCCCTATACCATACAGGTCACTCAGAAGCCGGAAAGTCTGACAACCAGCCTTACCAATAGGTATCGGGTTCTCCGGATAACTGGGTTGTGAAGGTCAGACAGGCAGTCGTTCTATGTAAAACACTGGTTCCCAGCTGCAGCCGGTTAGACTGGAAGCCGACCCCAACATAGTTGGGAGAAGGCTAGGCAGATGGAATCTTTCCCCATACATCAGAGCCCACACACAGCACCAACTTCCAGACTCCGGGCTGCATTATGAAATTCGGCAATCGGATCTGAGACCCGACTGCATAGCAGTCACGATTTTCGACGAATCCTGTCCTATTAATATTATAAATGCTAACTGCTAAGGTCTGTGAGGATGTAGGATGTATGTGTGTTTATTACCCTTTCACGCAAAAACTACAGGACCGATTTTGATGAAAATTTGCAGTAATATAGCTTATAATATAAGAATGACATATAGGCTCCTTTTTATCCGAGTTCGGAAAGTAGTTTCCTCGGGAAGCGGGTGCCACCGCGGACAGAAGGTAGTATTGTATAATTTCATGTGTCTGAATTGTCATGATACCTCACCTTACTCAACCAAACGCTTTTGTCTTTTCAGGTCAAACATGATTTACAATTTTGATGTCTTTGTCTGAGTCAAGAAGGTAAGAAATAAGGATATATGGTTTTCTTGATATGTGGGTAGACGTTTGTTTTGCTTGACTCATTGTTGTTTAGACCTTGCAAGAGGGTTAACGATCTTTCAAGATGAATTGTGAAGTCGTATTTGAAAGTTTGTCCAGGGAAAGTTGAGGTCAGATGGGCAGTTGCTCCATGTGGCACTCTGGTACTCAGCTGCATCAGGAAATCGAGATGGGGTGATACAGTGCTAAGTATCGTGATGTAATACCAAGTATAGTTCGCATAAAACTTTTTGTCATCACTGAACACTGCGCGAGTGGCTGCGCAGAAACCAATTCTAGATGTCAGCGGGTGATGGGGCTATGGTAGAAGTAAGGACGTTTGCGCGGATTTGTGTGACGAATTTAGTTTCGGAATGACGTCGTCTTTTACGAGAACTGGGTCCGAAAGTGATCTCGAGGATAGATTGAAGTGGTGAGTAGAGCGAGAAACACAAAACTTAAATGAATAATCAAGTAAAATCTGGCAATACTCCAGAAAAGACCCTCTTTCCTAGAAAAGGAAAGGAAAGCAATATTTATGATATTTTTCACATTGTCATAGAGTCACAGAGGATGGTGAGTGGTGACGTCATCGTCTAGGGGTAGAGAAATACGGTATCGCAGCCGCAGCAGAACCACAGGAAAAATAAAAATTAACCAATCAAGACCAAGATACGAGTAAAATCTGGCAACACTCCAAAAAAACACCCTCGTTCCCAGAACCGTAAAGCAATATTTACGATATTTTCCCATTCTCATAGATACAGTATGATGACGTCACTTTAGGGGTAACTAGGCGACCGTCTAAGGGTGGTCAGGCGACGTCTAGGCGGGGGTTGTGGCAGCGACAGCAAAAATTCCGTGAACTAGTTCATGAATCTTCTTCTGTACATATAAAAATCAAAGTCCTGACTCATTTACTGACTCATCAACGCAGAGCGCAAACCCGTGAACTTATAAAGCTGAAATTTTGTTCAGAGGGTCATCTTAAGACTCTCACGCGAGATAAGAAAGGATTTCCCGAATATCCCACGGGAACGGGAGAAAACGGGATTTTAAGTTTTACGCGGGCGAAGCCGCTGGCAGAGGCTAGTTTACGATATTTTCCTATTCTCTCAGAATTACGTCACCAAACTGTATCTATACAGTTTGGTGACGTAATTCTAAGACAGGGGTTACACGATCAGTCTGGCCCGGCACAGACTGATACCAGAATGACGGACGAAAAACACGTTTTATTCTGGACCATCAGTCCGTCAATCAACCGGTTACACGATAATTCTCCCATCAGTCTGGTCCATGTATGAGGGAGGTCTGGCATCAGTCAAAACACGGTACATTCTGGTCCAGACTGATGGAATGGACTACGCCAGACTATATCGTGTAACTGTCTAAGGGTGGCTAGGCGACGTCTAGGCGGGGGTTGTGGCAGCGACAACAAAGGTCCCGTGAACTAGTTCGCGAATATGATATGGTTATGGCCATTATATTCCGTGTCATTTGGTAACAAAGGGATCGTCAATTTATGAATTTACCCTTGGGGTTGTTTTTGTAGCGACAATACACAGGTTCAGGTTGCATGTCATATTTGGTATTAAAGATTTTGGTCGCTTTAATAGAATTTCTAAAGAAGAAAGACAGAAAACATAATTTTAGCAGGATTTTACCACGTTGGTTTAACGGAGGTAGAATTTGGAATTATCTGATCTGAAAAAGCTTGCTGAAATAACTGAAATAACTCTAACAAATTCCATAAAAATCTATACTCCAAAGTAAAAACGAACAAACAAAATTTTTTATTTTTTTTTTATTATTTTTGTTTAATCGTGATTAGTATTAATTTGTGATTTTCTAAACTTTATAATTAACATAATAATAATTAACGACTCATATTTGTATAATAATAATTAACAACTCATATTTGTACGCCTACTGGCATGACATAGCGCTCTGCCTATCAAACATAAGACCTGTATAATTTATTTCACCTATGTTAACAAATTAATAAATGATTTGATGAAAAAAAAAGGACTGACCTAATTCGTATACACGAGAATATCATCCTGTCGGTACCGAAATAAGTATAAAGTTGTCTCCAAGGTGGGGGGGGGGGGGGGGGAGCCATGCTTTTATGGCGTTTCCTAGAAAACTGTGACGCACCATACTTGGAGTTAGGAGTAATTGATGGAACAAAAGGAAGGATTTATTATTATTTATTTACTTATTATAGCATAAAGGTAATAAAATATTTAAGCTAAGCCCCACAAAACCGTTGTAATAGATAGATCAAGCTATTCTATTATTCTAAGAATTTTCCTCTGAAATATATCAAACACTTAAATATTACGCACCAAAAGGCCAGTTTCAGCGGTTCCAGTTAAAGTTCTGGTTAGCTATCTGACAGATAGTGCAATAGAAAAGTCATTAAAATTAAAAACAATAGGCATGACGACTAAAAAAACTAATTAGTCCGTCTTTTAGATTATAAAAAAATATTGCATACGTATTTTTTCGTTTCTCATCTACACAAATAATTACGAAGTTATAGACCGTTGAAATTGCGCGTGACGTCACACCTTTGTACGATTTTTGCATAGGCGTGACGTCAGAACCCCTGAACTTTAACACTCATATCTTTGTTATTTTTCATTATATATTAAAAACAAAAAATACGTGTGCAATATTTTGCAATAATATAAATTATGGACTAAGTGGATTTGCTTATTTTTTACCCTGTCGTCATGCCTATTGTATGGCACCATCTGTCATAGCTATTTAGAACTTTATCTGCAACCTGTGAAGGTGGCCGTATATATCTTTATTTCGCTAATATCAATAAACAGAAGAAGAGGGCGACTGTACCTATGTTTTATAGATACAGTCGACAGTAAGTCAGTGTACCCAAAATCTGTCATATCTGTCAAATTTGACCAATCGAACATTAACCTTACACTATTGTGATAAGGTTGAAAATCGATCGCAGAAATTTGACAGATTTGTGTACACTGACTTGCTGTCGACTGTACTATTGCTAGATGATATAATACATTGAAACTAACTGAGGACCTAAGAAAACCTAGATGATTGTTACATGCTTTATATCTAGTTATTTCTGTAACCGCATTTTAACCACAAGCCCTGCGGTAAAGAACTGTATCATATTTGTAGGTTCAGCTTTATCATAATCTCTGACTTATATAAAATACTAGCTGTTTTCCCGCGGTTTCACTCGCGTTTCGCGGGAATTACTGCCCGTACCCGGATAAAATATAGCCTATAGCACTCACGAATAATGTAGCTTTCTACCAATGAAACAATTTTTAAAATTGATTCGTTACTTCCAGAGATTACCCCCTACAAACAATTTTACCTCTTTATAATATTAGTACCTATAGATTAATTATACGTATTCTCATTATTTCGACCATCTCGCACCTACATCCCGAAATCAGAGCACCGGTACGCATTGCGTCATACGAAAATAGGTCAGGGTTGGTGCAATAACGTACATCGAGGGATCGCCTGCGAGCCAACCATTTGGCTTGTATTGTATCTAGCATTTGAAGGGAAAATATTATGCATTTCTTTAGGTATTATGGTGATCTTGCCAAGGTTTTAAAGTGGCGTGATGGCCTAGACCTAGACCCACGGTGGCACGCAGAAAAATAATATGGGCACGCAAAAGTCAAAATCATTTATTTAAAGTAGACTAATTAGATTAGCACTTTTTCACGTCATAATTTACAAAGGACAGCACCCCCAAAAGCTTTCAACACTTCCTAGTGTTATGGTTGGAAAGAAGAAGTGGTGATGAACAAACTTCCCAACAACTATTAGGTATACTTATTACTACCCATTAATTTGCGTCTAAAATAATGCAATTGAAATCATGTAAGTAATCAATACCATCTTAGCAATAATTGCTGACATATCCAACATACTGCATATCCAACATGGCTGTAGGAGACATGTCGAATATTCAAATGCCTGTCAGGAAACTTTCTTTTTTATCGCCTCACTGCTGGGCACAGGCCTCCTCTCACACGGAGAAGGATTGAGCATTAATCACCACGCTTGCTTAATGCGGGTTGGTGACTTCAAACTTTATAGTCCAGGTTTCCTGAAGATGTTTCACCTTTTTTCAGCCATTGGTGTTTTTTTAACAGTTTGTACGCTTGATTGAAATCTTCAGATACCTCCCTCTGCGTAGTTGGGGAGGGTGGGGGGAGGGGATTATCAAAAATCCCTGATGAAAAACCGCTGAGTCCATTCTATGATACAATAAGATTCTGACAAACATCAACACTTTTCATCCCTATCTATTCATTCATTTACAATTAGAGATTGAATTTCGAAATGAACTTATAAATGACTAGCCGTTTTCCCGCGGTTTCACTCGCATCCCGTGGGAATTACTGCCCGTACCCGGATAAAATATAGCCTATGTCACTCGTGAATAATGTAGCTTTCGAATGGTGAAAGAATTTTTAAAATTGGTCCAGTAGTTTTTGAGCCTATTCATTACAACCAAACAAATAAACAAAGTTTTCCTCTTTATAATATTAGTGTAGATATAGATGTCGGAACGCGAGTAACACCACGCGAATCACCTAGTACAGCCGTATACAACCACCAACCCTTGCATTAGGTCATAAGGGGTGCGCCGAGGTCGCAGGGGCCCGGCTTGAAGGTCACATGACTCATGGTGATGTAACACCATGCTTTCACTGTGCCGGATATTGTATGACGAATTTTTGGGTCTTAATAATATGTTCTGCGGAATTTCTTTTTGAATAATTAGGGAGTTCTTCATCTACCAGCATACAAAATTTCTTATTTAGACATCTTTACTAATATTATAAAGCTGAAGAGTTTGTTTGTTTATTTGAACGCCCTAATCTCAGGAACTACTGATCCGATTTAAAAAAATATTTCAGAGCGAGACAGCCTATTTATCGAGAAAGGCTATAGGCTACTTTTTATCAGGGTGCGCCGAGTAGTTCCCACGGGACGCGGGTGAAACCGCTGGCAGAAGCTAGTAACTAATATTGGCAATTTAGCTAGTAATTTATATGGAGCTGAAACTTAAATTTTTAATCGCAAACAACGGATAGACAGGTTATAGAAATCGACCCTAAACCAGTAAGCTGTTACTGGTCATGAAAACTAAAAACTTTAGTCAACGTACAGACGGCAGCAGGTCAACGTATACGAAACTGTCAAATTTTACCAATCAAATATTAACCTACCAACTCTTGTGATAAGGTTGAAAATCCATTGCAGAAATTTGACAGATGGTGGTAACTTGATGTGCTGTCGTCTGTACATAAATAAAACACCACAAACTGCGCATGCGTGCACCTGGTTTCACCGGCTTCCTGAGGGAACTATTCCACGCACCTGAATACAAAGTAGCCTTTACGTTATTCCGATATACGAGTATAAGCTATATCACTGCCAAGTTTCATCAAAATCCGTACCACAGTTTTCACGTAAAGGAGTAATAAACAAACAAACATACAAATTAGTAGGATATAGCTACATCAAGGTAAAACCATTGCTCTACCGACTCTCCAATCTTTTGCTTTAACCAGCCATAGATATTGCCATAAACTGGTTTCCCACGGTGCCACAAATGACCACAGCAATCACGCACAGACAGACAGACTTGCTTTCGTTTGATATTAGCGTGTAAGCGTGCGTGACACAGCTGTGTTTCTTAAGGGTCAACTCACACCGAGACGCGACGCGAGGCTACGCGCAGATTTTACATAGAGCGACTCAAAATATACTTTATTCACTACACGAAACGATACACATTTAATTGTCAGAATTCAGCATAATTCATCTTGACGCAGCGGTGACGCGCGGCGTCGCGCTGCGTCGTTGATGGTACGATTTTAAGATGCGTCACGCGGCTGCGCGCTCCGCAGCGCTAAGTCAAAGCCGCGTCGCGTCGCATCTCGGTGTGAGTTGACCCTAATGGGAAATTGATTTTCTTATTTACAGTGCGCATCAAATTAGTTTGCCGTTCTGAAGTTGGTGATTAGAGACTTCATGGTAGTCAAAATGTAACAAAACTGCGCATAGGCAAGTCAAATGACTGACTTCAGAGAACCTTATTATTTACCCGACTGCCAAGAGATTTTAAGAATGTCTTTATTCAAATACTAGCTTCCGTCAGCGGTTTCTCCCGTTTCCCGTGGGAACTACTCCGCGCACCCGGACAAAAAGTAGCATATAGACTTCCTCAATGAATGGGCTATCCAATACTGAAATAATTTTTTCAAGTATATATTTCCTGAGATTAACACGTTCAAACAAACAATTATTTTTTATATGAATAGATTTTATTTTGGTTGAAAAGATTTTATAGTTTTTCTAGGGGTTCCGTACCCAAAGGGTAAAACGGGACCCTATTACTAAGACTTCGTTGTCTGTCTCCACGCTGTATCTCATTAACCGTGATAGCTAGAATGCTGAAATTTTCACAAATGATGTATTTCGGTAGTCGCTATAACAACAAATAAATAAAAAGTAAAAAAAAATATTAAGGGGGGTCCCCCCATACAATAAACGGACGGTACGGAACCCTTCGTGCGCGAGTCCAACTCGCACTTGGCCGGTTTTTTTACTAAACTCAATGTCGGCTCGCTCTCACAAGACTGACACAGCCGCCATAAACTTTGACGAGAACCATACGAACAAACCAACAGAGTTATGATATAGCAAGGAGAACAGCCACACTGTACAGTCGACCTCAAGTCAGTCTACCTAAATCTATCAAATTCTACAAATCGAACATTAACCTTCCACTATTGTGATAAGGTTGAAAATCTATTGCAGAAATTTGACAGATTGTGGTTACTTGCTGTGCTCTCGTCTGTACAGACAACGGTAGGTCAACGTATACGAATCTGTCAAATTTTACCAATCGAACATCTAACTTCCACTATAATTATTGTGATAAGTTTGAAAATCTAATGCAGAAATTTGACAGATTGTGGTAACTTGATGTGCTGTCTGTACCCAAAGGCTAGACCAATTTGAAAATTTACTTCACTATTGGGAAGCTACACTATCCCCTATAAAATGCTCATCATCTGCCTAGCCTTTTCCCAACTACGTTGGGGTCGGCTTCCAGTCTAACCGGATGCAGCTGAGAACCAGTGTGCCACATGGAGCGACTGCCTGTCTGACCTCCACAACCCAGTTACCCGGGCAACCTGGCACCCCTTGGTAAGACTGGTTGTCAGACTTTCTGGCTTCTGACTACCCTTAACGACTGCAAGATGTTCAAAATGACAGCCGGACCACTGTTTATCGTTGCCTCCGAAACACGGAAGAACTCGTTACGAAAAGATGTCAACCATCACCGGACCGACCGCGCCAAGCGTTGCTTAACCTTATGATCGATCGATCCGCGCGGCTTTGACTTAGCCACGAGGTCTTCATTGGGAAGCTACACTATCCCTAGTAAAATGGGCTATATTAGGGCTTTGCCGAGAACCATTATACCAACAAACCTACAGGGCCCTGATTCACTTTCTTAAACCTAAGCAACAACCAATTGTCACTACAATGAAACCCAATTACAACTCCAATACGATTGAAGCGTTATTGGTTATTCTGTTAACACTTTAATGTTAAGGTGCATGCGACGACTAGAAGCGGGAAATTCAAATATAAAATGGTTTTTTCATGTTTTACCTAAGTTAACATTCAATATGAGGCGTGATCTTATGATTGGCGGTTATAATATGCCACAAAGTAATTTCTGATGT